>UELV01182176.1:0-16638 GCA_900490015.1 Megastigmus stigmatizans
CGTTGATTCTGGGTAATGCTGAGATCGGGCTCTCATTGAAGAAATAATTAGCGGATAAAAGTGGAAAATCAAGCCCGTGAACATTTATGTGGCTTATTTCCAGCATAATCAGTGACAAAAATCAATTTTAGTTCAAGTTGGTCGCCATCTTGGATCCGCAATTTTGAATTTCATAATTGATTCCAGAACTGCAATCATTCCTGGGATTAGAAAAACCACTTTGAGTATTTTCCGTCCTTCATAATTTTTGAAAGATTATTTGAAACACTATCGTTCAAAAAGGCGGCCATATTGGATCCGCCATTTTGAATTTTGAAAGTTTGATTGCAGAATTGTATTCAGTAACCCCAAAAACCCCTAGGGAAACATTTTTGAGGCTTGGGAAATATTCTAAACGTTTTTTACGAAAAAGAAAAAAAATTACCATGCGCATTACCGTACCGGGCCGGGATGACGCCTGGAGGCGTCATGCCCTGATCTGCCAAAGACTTGGCCTTAGTTTAGTCTTTTGTGCATGGCCCAAACTCACGTTTTCATAGAAAAACGGGGCTTTTGAAATTTCTCAAATCCCGGCACTCTAAAGGTTAACAGTCTAAACCACTGTTTTGCTAAAACGCTAAATGTACTTCTAAAAAAAAAAGAAGTATCTACATTTAAAAAATGTTAAATACTCTATTTTTTAAAAAGGAAGTAAATACCTACTTTAAAAAAAGAAGAACCAGCTTTGATAAATCCTTTTTTTTTAGGTGCAACTGACAGTTTTGCGACAGTAACATTAGCTTGCGAAAAAGAATGCTGAAGGTACCTAAAAAAAAAGGAAGATTCAGCGTTTCACAGCCAATTTGGCGTTCTGAGCGCCACCGACTTCATATATTGAATGCGTGAACCAAGCGTATAGCGGTTATAACCGCGTCCTAACCTCATCGCCATTTTCGTCTGCAGTATACGCGTATCTACAGTGCAGTGAATATATTATCGATAATAATAGAGCAAAATACCTCAACATTGAATAATATAGATATGAATCAATTTGTATGAGGCCAACTCCAGGAGTGAGCGTTATCCAGTCTGGAAGCAAAGTTAGATCTATAGATATCGGTGAGGAAGCTACTGCGCACGCAGTGCAATTAAATGTGTATTAGTGGACTCAATTTATGGAGACATGTTTTCAATATTTAAAACATTATTAAATTTAAAGCGTTGGAAGATTTAACTCCCGCAAATACATTTTCTTTGCAATTCCGCAATTTAAATCCGAATATTATTCAGGGTATACTCCCAGTTTTACCTCGAATTGTTCATAACGATGAAATGCAGATTGCATTAATAGAGAATGAATAGAATGATTTAGTGAACTATAGGCTCGACAATTTTAATGAAGACGTTCAGATTGACGAGTTTTGGCATTCTGTAGAAAACCTGAGGAACGAGAGAAGTGAAAGTATTTAGGAATTTACGTAAATTTGTACTAAATGCTCTTTCCTTGTCTCATTCAAATACAGAGCCAGAAAGAGTGTGGGCCGTACAACGGCTTATTAAAACTAAGTTGAGAAATAAGCTAAATTTGAACAGCTTACAAGCTGTAATGCTTATTAGAGATTGCCTAAAGCTAAATAGTGCAGAAAATGCTGCAGTATTTGAACCATCTAAGGTAATCATTAACATGGTCATACATTGCAAGTATAATAATAGGAATGCTGATGATGATGATAGCGATGAGGATGATGTAGGTGATGCTGCATGGCTAATAGATTAATTAGAGAATCATTTACCTGAGTGAAAATAAAGATAATATAAGTAAATGTACAAAGATTTTTAATGATTTATCCTTATTCATATGCAAAATACAAATATGTTTCTTTTTACATATAGTGTTTTCGTAACTTTTTTCTATAAATACTGATATTGTTTATCAATCGTATATTTTTTATAAAGCTTTATAGATTATTATCACTAAAGATAATATTTATATTGAATTCCACTACTTTTTTCCATCTGTCTTTTTCCTTCAACACTTATACTGATGATAGTATTATCATTTCTGATGAAACTATCATCCATATTTGCAGAATCTATTTAATTTCTTATAGATGGAAATGCAAAAGTGCTTCACAAAGATAAACTATTCACAGGTCTTTATTTTTCAACGAAAGAACTGAGAGATAATTTATTCAAATTTGGACAAATTGTTTTCCTTGATAGATCCTACAAAATATTAAAAGAAAATTATACTTCTTGCAAGCATATATTTTTTAAATTAAAATGAAGGATTTCAACATTTTTGACATTTAAAAAAATATCTTTCACATATACAAAGTTAGTGCGTTTAAAAAAGTTTGTTTGTTTTTCGACGAGAAAATAGTCTTTTTTCATACGTACTTTGTTTGAAAATGCATAATTTCAGTTTGATAAGGAAAGTATAGATAGAAGAAGCTTCCGAAACACCGCAATAAATTAATTTTTCGAATTTGATTCGTTGGATCAATTGACTCCTTACCCATTAAAAGTTTAAAAGAAAAATAAAGAATGGAATTTCAAGGCTAGCATATAATTGATAAGTGGATCAGTCGAAGCGAAAATTCGATTTCGTCTAGTGTCGAAGTAGACTAGAAAATTTAAAAGATCTCCTAGGCTCACTTTGGTATGGACGGTTATATATAAACTTGACAAAGATTTGCCGTTTGAAGATTGGAAAGCTGCCTCTATTAATTTTATCAGCAACTCAACTGTACTATGTGAAGCAAGAAGGTATTTTTGTCATCCAATGCCAAATTTTAAAGTATGAATGAATTTATCGCTCGTCTATAAATTAAATATAAAAATGAATTTATCGATGACTACAAACTATGGTTTACTTATTGGTATATTTATTGGTGAATATGACTTACTGTTGAAATAAATTTTTTTATTGAAAATGATTAATTTATTACATTTAAATGACGTGGAGTAAAAATAAATAAGAACAATTATGACTTTATTTAACTCGGTATTTATAGAAGAACCAAACTCAGTGTTTAGCTGTTTTTAAATAAAATATTGAATAAATTTTATAAACTCACGAGTAAAAAAAAACATTTCACCGATTAAAAAGTTGTTACAAAAAGGAAGGTAAAAATTTAGCAAAAAACGCTTGTTTATAACTGCACATTTTAAAACTAAAAAGAATAAATTGCAGATTATTTCTCTATAAACTTATAAAATTACAAATATAATTCATCATGAATATTGCGTAAAGCTATATAAATATTTCAGCCAACGAAGAATACGTTAGCGCGCACAACTCGTGATTAATCGCCGAACGTTTTTCAATTCATTAGATCGCGCATTAATAGTATTCTAATATCTAAATATTTAAATATAAAGCATTAAAATGACATAGTAATATAGTATCTTGATTAAAACGGCAATAATCCACATAGAAACGCGAGAATAGTTTTCAATAAATCGAATTCAATGCGTAATAAATAAGTGAATCGCAAATTAAAATACGGATACTCGATCGTTATAAATCTTTAATGGCCGTGTGTTCTATGAGGATGACTAGCCACTGGCAGAGTCATTAATTCTCGCGCATATAAAAATAATCATCGCGAGTATAGCCGCTGTTATGTGCCGTGGCTATATTCCCGTACGCTAAAATATGATCGGTGAGTTGTGGCCCACCCATACTTGTAAAAGCAAATACTTTAAATTGCCGATGGCTTTCTAAATTCCTTTGAATTAGTGTCACTCTGGATTTGATGGAAAAGAACCTAATTATATTGTATCATCATTGTCTTGAAAATATCGTTGATCGAATGAACTTTAATTAAAAATCATACTATGTGTATTTCTAGAATAATTAGAATAAAGCTCAAACAGAAGCCGTTCGACCAATTAATTACTTATACTATTATCGATACATAACGCAGATTAATAATAATTAAACAAAAAAAAAATAATTACTAGGTCATTATGGACGCTCGTAAAATCGGTAGCAACGACTGCTTACAGTCTTGCAGCAATCAATCTTTATTGCGCAACCGCGTAACTTTTTCATCCAAGACCTCTCTTGTATCCATAACAGCAATAAATTATTACCTAAGCTACAGCAAAAAACCCCAGGTATATCCATACCGCTCTCATCAGCTACCGGCGAACGGCACGATCGTATCGCTCAAAATTTGAATGTCTGCAGTCTCAGGAAGCGATGCACCTCGCAGCAGCAACAACGACAACCTGCACCGCGGACCGGATTCGCCGTGGCCTATAGCGCGTCACAAAAATTGATGCTCGGGAAGCACATCGGATAGTCCTCCGCTTCCCCTCTTTCCTCTTGAAATTGCCTTTCACCGGATACACCGGCATAATTCATTAACGTTATGCTTCAACGCACGTCTGGGAGAGAGCACGGGAGAGAGAGAGAGAGAGAGAGAGGAGACGGCGGCAGTTTGCACTTGGCTAGGAATTAAATATCTCGCGCCCAAGGCGAGAGAAAGAGAGAGAGAGAGAGAGAGAGAGAGAGAGTGAGAGAGAGGTGAGCGGGGGCGGCTATGAGGAACTACCGTGAAATCGCGATTCGACTTTTTGTACATCTGCGGGCTTCATCCTCGCGCGCTCTTGTTTCTTTTGAGGCAAGTACATCGCACGCCCGAAAGAGAGAGAGAGAGGGAAAGAGAAGCCGTGAAGAATATTTCATGGAACATCGATTATGATTGGCCGCGCGGCAACGAAAATCCGGGGATATTTTTACAGTTTTTTTTCTTCTCTCTCTCTCTCTCGGTTCTTATTTTTCGCCGCAGCTCTCCGTTCGTATTCGTCTCACTCGTTTTGTCGGTCCTTTGTTTTGGTTTATTATATATCGCCTCCGCCGCCGCCGCCGCCAACTATTTATTTTTTTATCGGCCCAAGCGAGCAGTGCAAAAGTGCTGCGTAATCATTGGAAACATTATATTTTCATTGTCGGTTTCGATTCTGAGCTTCTCTCTCTCTCTCTCTCTCTCTCTCGTTCCTTTTTTTTATTATTATTTCCGTACCCATCGCTCAACCCCGACTCGAATCGTTCAGTGCCGCGAGCTGCGCGTATGTGTATGTGTATGTGTGTGTGTGAGTGTGTGTGTGTATGTGTGACCTGTCGAACCATTTTTCATGCACACATCGCTGAATAAATTGCCAATTCAGAAACGGATTAATATACGTAACGAGAATCGACGGTGATTAAATTCTTCTCTTTTTTTTTTATTCGCTCCGATACCGATGAGTAAAACAATAATGGCTCGGCTTGGTATCGATTTCTCGAATATTCCATCCTCGCGTCTTTCAAATAATTCTTTCAAATAATAATTTGAACATATCGAAGCTGTCAAATTCTACATTCGAACCAAGACATTTTAGAAACTGCACTTTTTCATTCGAGATGAGAAAAATGAAAAAATTCAATGTTAATTTGTTGGCACACTCCATCTTGTAAAGTATGGCGTTAGATCGTATTAGCATAGACCATGCTCAACTCCTTCAGGCGCAAGCCATCATCCCGACAGAGGCGATAAATTAATAACAAAGCAATTCGCCGGCGATTAATCAGCTGGGGCGTGCAACTCGGCAAGTGAGACGCAATGACCTTGAAAAAAGGCACGGCACGCGGCGAATGCACTGCACCTCTCTCTCTCTCTCTCTCTCTCTCTCTCACTTGTTCTCGCAGAACGGAGCGGGTGTGTGCGCGCGCGCCAGGGGCATTATGAATATAAAGCCGCCTCCTAATTGCTTTTGCCCGGTAATTTAGCTGGCAATAACGGCCGCCGAGGCGGTCCATAATTATGCAGTTAACGTCAACATTATTATCCAGAGGAGGTGGAGGTGGGGTGGTGATGCTGCTGCTGCTGCTGCTGCTGCTGCTGCTGCTCTCACGGCACACACGTAGACGCGGTGCGCGCCGAGGCGCGCGGCAGAGACCGAGGGCGAGAATCTCTCTCTCTCACTGGAATTTCTTCGAGTTTCCCTGCAAACGATCATATTTACTTGCGCGAACGGCTTTAGGGGTGAACGCTCCTTATACCCGACTCGAGTGCCGAGATATATTCTTTTCTTTTGGGAACGTGATAATGAGGGCGCGAAATTAATAGTGGGAGATTCTTATTAAAATCACTTCTAAAATTGAGGGGGATCCGTGTTTATGGATTGCTCAACTAAATGAACTATGAATAAAACTTTGAGACTGGTATAACAGAAAGGATAAATTTTATATGCTTCTTTCCACGATATCAACAAAAATCTAAGCTCTTTGAATAACATTAATGCATAAGTTATATTTATATTTCTTAATATTAAGAAATCAAATAACTGCGCGTGTCTCCTCCTTTTACATAAGAATATCTTATTGCTCAAAGTATGACATATGGAATGGCTTAGAACGTACACGAGATAAACATCCTATACTAAAACTCGTGGATCTTTTGATATTAATAACTCCGCAATAAAAATCATAATTTACGAAATATGCATATAACGCAATGTGAAATGGTCGCGCGGGCGACAAATTATTTATCGCTTATCCATTCTCAAAAAGAAATTTCGATCAGAAATAAACTCTCTTAAAAATAAATAGCCGCGAGCAGTTATACAAGCCGATATACAGTTCGCCGGCGCGTCCTATGTGTGTGTGTGCGTGTAAAAAATATAATAAATCCCAGCGAAACGATAAATTATAAAAACACACACAATTTCCGTCGTTCCGTAACACATAAGCTATTTTTACGAGTCATCGCGCGCCATAAAACTTTCCGTAAGCGTATATCTATTTCGCTATTGCATAAATTATACCTGGGCGAATGACAAAAGGGAAATCGCCGCGTATAATAGAGGCATGCCCCATCTCGTCAATTTTCGGCGCCGTCTTTCTTTTCGTGTACACGAAACTATATGAAGACGATTCCGATATATATATGCGTATAGCTCCGCGACGATAAGACGTTAGCCGTTTGTTAATGGCGATAGGTTAAAAATAGCGTCGCGTAGGCAGAGCCGTCATAAATCCTGTAGAGAGTCTAGGGTAGATAGATAGAGAGAGAGAGAGAGAGGAGAGCCGAAAAAATGCACCCGCTGGGTATTTATTCAAAAAGCTCGTCGATTTTCCGGAAAAAAAGGTGATTATTCTTCTGGAAATAAACGAGCGAGGAAAGGGCGCTCACAAGATTGTCTAGTCTAGATGTGACTGTTTTTAAAAGCCCCCCCGTATAAAGGTTATTGCGCTGATGGCGCGCGTGAGCTCGATATTACAACCCGGTTCTTAGTTTACCTCGTTCCAACGTTCTTTTTCCTCGCGCAGACGCTTCCTTCTCGTATACTTGATTTAAGGTCTTGACTGTGTAAGTATGTGTGTGTGTGTAGGTCTCGCAGCAGCAGCAGCAGCAGCTCTAACCTGGACCGCTTCGATGCTCTTTTATGTGCGTTCTCGAGTTTTACACACCGAAATGCCGCTTTTATTTCGTTTTACATCGCCTCGATCTGTACTTTTTGGATCTTTTTGCAAAGAAAAAACACCGTGTAGCTAGACGTTTTCAGTTTCTTCCACGTATTATATATAAATGTGTAAAAGATATTGAGGCGCGCTCAACGCGAAATTCGTGGATGCTGTCATTGATTTTATGTGCGCATTGCAATAATCCAGCCTGTAATTAACTAATAACATTTAATAAGCGCCAGTTGAGGCAAATTCCATTCATAATTAACCAGCAATGTCAGAATTGTTTATTTTAAATAAAACTACATTTAATTTGCATTTGCTACACATTTTATCTCGAGAAATAATTAAAAATCTTAATGCATTTTCAAAAATGTAACTATATAATTTAAAAAATAAATCTTGAGATATTGGTTCTATCTCAGAACTACACGTAAAAGGGGTTTAACGAGCAATATAGCCTGTACATAAAGCAGCCTCGAATCCATAAAACCATATACAAGCAAAGACGTTAGTTCACAATTCCGAATACCTGTATATCTTTTACGGTCTCAAAAACGCTATATTCCCAGAATAAAAAAGAAAATAAGATAGAGAGAGAGAAGCTGACTGCTCCCTTCCCCAGCGCCTATATTCCAAAACAATTTCAGTAACATGAAACGTCATCTCGGTCAATTTTCATAAATAAAATAGCCTCCTAAGAGAGGATAGCTATTCTCGAATCTTTTTAATGGTAGTGAGCCCCAGAGGCGATATAATGCTCACGCGCGATAGAGAGAGAGAGAGAGAGAGAGAGAGAGAGCGGCTCGTTTCATTCATAAATGTGTCCGTTCATTCAGAAAGCCCAACTAACACACACACATGTGCGAGTCGGTCCGACGGGATTTCCACCTCCTCTCGCGACGACAAGTCCAAGTCAACGCGTTCTTTCGCGCCAGATAGAGATCTTCCTAGCGATCCACACACACAGACAGACACGCATGTGAGGGATATGTACCTGCCAGGCAGCGGTGGGCATTTAACGCGTGATGAAGCACTTTATGCTGGCGGACACACACGCACGCCTGCAAGCGGCTCGTATAACCTGGACCTCGAGCAAGTCGGGGAATGAAAAAGCCACACCGATAATCTCTCTCTCTCTCTCTCTCTCTCAGTCTCTCTCGTTTTCTGTATACATATATATATGCATCCTTCCGAAGACTCGGCGCGTCTTGTGTGCATATTATATATGGCCCGCAATATTCGCGTCTTCCTGATGGCCGCAGCCTCTTATTCTCCCATTATATCCGCTTTTATCTTTATCTGTAACGCTCATATTTCTGGGCGAATATTTACTCTTGCGTTTACATATAGGCGCGTGTGCATGCTGAAAAATTGCTCGCTAATGCGCTCGTATTTCGCGACTGAGAGACGCGTCGCACTTCTTCTTCGGAGCCACCGCATCACCGCATTATCGTTATGCAAATTTTTATTTCGTACATTTTGTCGATAAGGCCACTATATACACCTCGCGTGTTTTGTACAGCGCTCGTAAAAAGTTAATTTCCAATCCCCGAGGACCGAGCGATTGCCCTAAATCAACTAAAGTGCACGCGCGATATTTTTATTCGATTGTATAAAATTTATTTAAGAATAACCCATATATGTATATATGTATACGGAAAGTAAGAATATATAAGAATCGATTGCACGGGCGACTGAGTTTCTCGCGAAATAATAAACGTCAATATTAAAATCAAGCTCGTAAAGTACATTGGCGTGAACGTCTATATTAATAAAGCCTCGAGAGAGAGAGAGAGAGAGAGAGAGAGAATCGGTCGCCATGAATCGCGCGGCACACGTGTCCCATCCGCCCTTATCATATTTATTCACCCGCGTCAGCAGCAGCTCGGCTCTCGCAACTCTCTTGCCGCGCGAAATCTAGCCTTTTCTCCGCGCTTTTTAAAATCCTTATTTACCATACGCATTCCCGCATATATATACATTGCGCGAAGGAATAAAACCGCGTATACTATATATACTCGTGTACGGATGGACGAGCTACCCGCAAAAGGGTTGGGATAAGGGCTCGTCGGCATTATTTATCCGGCTCGCTGCACCTCTCTCTCACTCACTCGTGAAAATGATACCTAGCGGGATGAATGTAAAAGTGTCGGTCTCTCTCGAGTCGCGCCCACGCGCTCCAACACCTCCCGTGTGCCTGCTAGTGGATATTATACGAGCTGCGTGCTGCTGCTGCTGCTGCTGCTATATAGGCTCGGGATAAAAAGCGAGGAATTAAATCGAATGACCCCGAGAGTTATGAGCTGTGTGCTGGATTCGCGCGTGTGTGTGTGTGTGTGTATTTCTCTCCCTCTCTCTCTCTCTCTTGCCAACAGGCCAATTTCGCGCGAATAAGGTGACGACGACGACGACGAGAGCTCTTTGCTCGCCTTTCTCTCTCTCTCTCTCTCTCTCTCTCTCTCTCTCTCTCTCTTTTTCGTCGCTTTCTGCCTGCAGCGTATAGTGGACTTGTTTTTTCGGACTCTGCGAGAGAGAGAGAGAGAATCTCCTTTCGTCGCGCGAACGCGCGTGAAAGACGCAGGATTTATGGAGGATTTTTGCGCGAGTTATCGTTGCACTTTCGCTGCGTGTCCGCCAAAATTACTAATTTCGCGAGTTTTTTCCTCGCTCTTCTTCTACTTCTTCTTCTTCTTCTTCGTTTTTTTTTCTTTTGAGCACACAATTTTTTGTTCTGCTTATATAGGATCTGTTTGGAAACGTGTTGAATTATTTTGAAGATTTGTCAGGCTGATAGGGCGTCTTGTAGCCGCGCGATCGCAAATATGCGTATGCATTCTCTCACGTCTCTTATATATATATTTTATAATTGTGGTGCCTCGAATCTCAAATTATTCCGAGCTGCGAATTAAGGATGTTTCCTTTATTTTTTGTTACTTTTACTCAAATTTGTGATGTTTGCAAAAATAAGTGTATATGCGATAAGTATTATTAATATTAAATTAGAATTTATTTTTTCCTATTCCCACGATTCTCTAAACTCTTCTTAGCCAACGGCGAAACAGTAGCAACCGCAATTCCATCACGTACGCAATTATACGCGCCAAAAATACACGTGACCGATTAGTCCCAGAAAAATAATTTTTTCTTGCTAACCTGCGGAACTCAATTATAACTTGACGTGTACAAACGACAAAAAGAAGCCCTATCATCCACTCAAAACTCCCATCATATACCCACCAATTCTTTTTTTTTATCCCCCTCTCACGACAGATCGCCAAGTTTATTCCAAGGTAGCCATCATGACTCACGCTCAATTCTCCGTGTTGTAATATCCCTCCGCTTGCGCAGTTTATTATAAATCCATCAGCGGCAGCGGGGCTTAGAAAACTTATCAAATTTATTGGCCGCCGCGCGAGGAATTATTTTCGCCTCCGACGCATAAACTCGGAATTTTTATACAGGTGTGCGTGAAACTAAGCATCCACGCCTGTATAATATATATAAGTGTACACACGCGTTGCACTATTAAACGTGTATTAAGCGAGTATACGTTATAAAGAGCCGTTATTGAAATAACCCCCTATCTCGTATATTTTAATACACTCCCCGATATTTCGAATTTCAAATCATATATCGGCTTACAAACACACGGGCTCACGCGAAGATATACATTAATGCATTCATCAAATGATTCGGCCGATTTTTATCCGCGGGCAAATAAGGCGGGTCCTCAAACGTGTCTACATAAATTTACAAACGTATCGCGGCTAAGCATCGTACAATATCGTCAACTTTTTGTCTCCCATCTTTACAGTAAGCCTAATTTCATATAAATTATACACGTAACCCATATATCGCCCAACAAATGAGGCAATGAAGTATTTCGCGTATTGGATTTTTGTCCACGTAATATCGCGTCCAAGGTGCCCGCCGCGCCACCGTCGCCCGCGATATCGATCTTGCGCTTGTATTTCAAAGCCGCGCAAGGTATAGCCGCTTTCTTATCCCGCCATCGGCTACGCTTATATATAAATATATATCTATATGTATATCTCGATTCATCTAATTTCCTTCCTCCTTCGTTTCTCGTGAGTGTGTACCGTGTGTGTAGTGTACGCATTTCTGCCGAGTTATTATTATACGAGAGATACGGTCGACGAGTCGATCGCTATGGCCGATATATACTCGCAAATTCTCGGCGACGAGCTACTTATATGTTATAATGCGTGTAATGATTTCGCGTATATGTGTCGTACACGAATTCATTTATCTCGAGGCGATATTCCGAATTCAAGGGTGTTTATAGATCGGCGAATCCGAAATTTAGCGGACCTACTGTGTATGTGTATATAGCGGTTATTTATGCCTTGTCGATATTTATCATTTCTATGGCTCGGCTCCGATAATGGGCGAATTTATGCATATGTATAGAGAAAAATACGGCGCTATAGTATAAATTTCAGAGAAACGGGAAATACGGAATAGTTTTTTATCGACAGATTTGTTCGCGTATCTATTTTGTGAATTTGTACTCGTACAACTGGTAATGCATAATTCATTAGATATATAAAAAAAAATAAGCCATAACAATCATTTTTATATAAATTCGATTATTGTACAAATTGCAGCGGAATCGTTAAATTTTAATACTTATACTCCAAAGCTCCCATGAGATTCGCGCAAACAGCTCGGCATATAAAAACGTTAAGAGCATTATATTTCGCGCATAATACTCAATATTTTACGCGCCTTTAAACGCCACAGCAAAACACACACACACTACGGCAAACAAACAACAAGAGTATCGTCGTTCGAATACGAGGCAATAAATTAGCTCGATTAGTTGTCGAGATAAACTGCTTTTCTCTTCTCTACACTCGCTCACGAATAAATAGAATTTTCATTAATTGTTCGGATCATAACGAGATTTACTCGCGCGCGGCTCTCCTCGACATATAATCTCATGGCAACTCGAAGATGTTAACGAGGAGCTGCTATACGATCGTGCACTATTCCGATGAAAAAAAAAAAAGAAAGATCGGTACGCTCTTGCGTACAAGAAATTAAAACGCGATTTAATATGGAGTACACGAGGAGATCGCGCGAGCACGGAGAGAGAAGAAAAAAGAGCAGCCAACGCCGAAGAGCGATATTTAACCGGAATGCAGAAAAAGACGAGCGAGCGCGCGGAGCTCGAGCGGGGGGAAGAGAGTGAAAAAAATAAAAAATTAAAGTCACGGAGAAACAAGCAGTTACTTGTGTCACCAAATAACAGCGCACCGCTATAAAATGCATATAATTGCCAAGGCAGCCGTGCGAGAGAAAGGGAGAGAGAGAGAGAGAGAGAGAGAGAGAGAGAGGCGAAATCGTACATACCAAAGCGACGATATCGGAGTAGTCGACGAGCTGGCAAAGAAAGAGAGAGAGAAAGAGAGAAGAAGAGCCGAAGCTCGAGCGCGGCGTTAGTCGACCGATCGGACGAATAACGTATGTCCGACAACGCGAATCGCTCGTCTCTCCCTCTCTCTCTTTCTCCATGTTCGCGTTAACGTCCACGCACTTATATTCTCCCGATTCGCATCTTCTCTCGTCCTCTTTCTTCTTGTTGGTCGGGCAGTCGTACGTCGTCTTGTCGAAAATTTTATTTCCTCTCTCGTGGTAAAAAGCTTCGACGCTCGACTTGTGTCCCCCCTTAACTGGCATCACGACGCGATTTTATATTCCCCGAGAGTAATATAAGTAGCAAAACGATTTTATAATGAATCGGCGAAGTTAAATGTATTAAGACGCTATTATGGTATTGTTGTACCGTTTGTTAATATTTTACAATATCGTACGAGCGAGAGAATTAATTTAGACATTTACCGATCGCTAACGGAGTGCGGTGCATTACAACGAAGGACTATACATATAAATAAATATGTGTGCACTCGGGGAATAATTGATTCGGATTAATCGGTTAATTTTAATGACGTCGATCGTTTACAAGCGAGGGACAGATGTAAAAGTAAATGAATGAAGCGATTGTGTATGGCTTTAATGAAAATGACTAATTGTCCGAGTGATTGTAGCGAGTAGCTTGTTTCAATTTGTATCGGTGCGCATGTCTTTTACAACGACTTTTATGAGTCGTAAAAAATCGGTTTTATCGTTATTGATTCATAGCGCATCCGTAAAGATACGTATAATTGAATATTAAAGTGTCTATTGGTATTATAACGAGGGACAGTGTATGTAATTGTTTCAATTCCAATGATTATAACTGGCTGGAGATATTCATTACATTTCAATCGTGTATTCATATATTCACGCGAAAGATATTAAAACCTCACATATAAGAGTCTACAAAGTTCACTGTAATCATCAAGAATAAAGTAAACAATCGCGATGAAGAAACTGACATATACATAACGATCATTTCTGTAATTCAATCTTCAAAAATATTCATCAAAGTGAATTCAATTGGTCCATCCCAATAATTTTCATAATGCTAGTCCTCGCTACTCAAAAATTGTGCTCTTAATCGAGGCTCCTTGCACCATTATTTCCCCACTTCGACAAATTGGTAAAACCTCGCACCTCGCGAACACCGTACGAAAAAAAAAATACTGCACACATAGTAGACGCAATAAAAAGTCTCGAACGAATTGAAGGAGACAAATATATATTTGGGCGCGAATAGACACACGGGGCGGCGTAAGCATTATACTCGCGACGCATTATATTGTCTTTCAGCGCGCGCACTGACATATTTTTCCCGCAGGAAAATTGTTATTCCGGAGCGTGTCGTGCTTCTCTCTCTCTCTCACACACATACAGACATACACACACAAACCGAGTATTCCCTAGCTTTATTACCTACTTTAGTGCCTTTGTGAGTTATCTGTTATACGGGCGACCACCGAGTCGTGGGACATACGTTACAGTCTCTCTCTCTCTCTCTCTCTCTCTCTCTCTTGTGCTCGCGCAAACGTTAACTTACGCTACCTACATACATTATTAGCGGGGACGAGTGTGGGAGGGGGATTAAAGGTACTCGCTCTCTCTCTCTCTCTCTCGCGAGTGAGCGCGTGTGTATATTTAAGCGTGGCCGCGAGCTATCCGACTATATATATACATACGTATACGTACATACACCAGTTCTGCCGTAGGTTTCCCTAATTCACGGCTCTTAGCAGAAACAGGAGGCCGTTCGTTCGTTCCGCCGATGCTTCCGGTGCTCACGCTGCACTCTCTTCCTTCCTTCCTTCCCCGTATATTTCCTATGCCGCCGCCGCCGCCGCAGCCAGCGAGCGAACGACTCTATATACATACCTTGGAAACACGACTATCTAACTTTCTACGCGGCTGATGAAGGGCACTGCTGCTGCTGCCTCATGCTGCGATGGCTTGCCTATTTTTATGGCTCTTTCTCTCTCTCTCTCTGTCTTCTCGGTACAGTCATGATTTTTGTTTGGCCTTATACTACTGCACTTTGTGCTCCGTTGTCCATCGATTCTTGTATATATTTTTAGGTAGAGCCAGCGGGAGAGGGGAGTAGAAACGTAGCGCGAGCAGCGCGTGAACACCAAAAATTGAAGAAAACGGAAGCGAGAGGAAGGAAAGGTGCGATGCGTATCTGCAGAGAACAACAACGACAAAAAAAAAGGACACGATCTACACAAAGCGTTTGCTGCTGGCGATACGAGTAGTTGTGTGGTATATAAAGAGGCCGCATCTCGCACCTTGTTGCTGTTGCTGCACCGCTACTGTATGGAAATCCATGCGCGCGACAGTTGGACTGCAGGCTTAGTCCGCGCTTCTCGCCTTTATACATACACACTGGGACTCCACTGCGCTGCTGCAGCGTACACGCTGTGGAACGCTCGGAATATTCACCTATATACGTTTACTCGCGAGACAATGACAGAATGTTTCCATCTTCAGAGGAGTTAAGCCGCCGATGTTAAACGTCTCCGCTGTGTGTGTGTATCTTGGTATTATGCTATCGTACATCTGCAGCTGTATAAAGTTGTAGATGATGAATAAATAAAGAAGCCGTTCGTATACGCTGTATTATGATGTGAAAGACACACAAAGTACTTACTTCTTGTATCGAAGTTAAACGCTACGAACTTTGGTTGGAAAGCTGAAATGATGATGAATAAGCATTACATAGAATCGATCGGGAAAAGAGTTCTTGAGATATAGATTTGAAATTTATAAATTCAACGATTGAATCTTATGACAACGTGGATTTTTCTCTATACCAAACAATATACGCACATGTATACATGCACAGATTCACCTTTCACCCACACATATACTTTCAACTCAGTGAAAATGAATCAGCGCTGAAACGCTCTATTATACATATATGTATATGATAGTCCGCAGAGCTTGCGCAAGCGCAAATCGGTTGGGCTCGACGATATATAGAGACGCATGGAGTTGGGGACGAATTAGAGCGCGAGTCGACATGCACTTTGGCATATCGCGTGCAGCTCGCCAAAGTCGAAGTGCGGGAATAAGACCGACTCTCGGGGAGTAATAACGACGGCGGGAGGAGTGCCGGTGCACCGTATCGACTTGCAGGGAATGAGGTATACCGCACTATGAAAGCGAGTGTCTGATTTCAATTATGAGGATGTATTCGAATTAATTACGGGGCGGTTTCGAGACACCCTCTCTTTAAGTGTTGCTGCCTCGATAACGCGGATTGATGAGAAGAAGAAGCGCAGTTGCTTCTAGTGCTTTTGTTATATGATATATCGGTTCTGCTGAGTTTCAAATTTTCAGCTATTATATGATGATGATGATGATTGTGATATGTTGAGTCGTCAATCACTTTGGTTGGGTTCGACGACATTTAATTTTGTATACAGAGATTGGCATCTCGCGAGAAATTTTCAACTATTTATCTCCAAGTTAGGGAGAATCGCGCAGTACAGTATATATGTATATACTATAACTCTCAGCACGTGAAGCTATGAGCTCGAGTAAAATCAACCTCCGCAGCTTCCCTCCCACAGCTTCTCTACACAGCCATACACACACACACACACACACACACAAACATATATATAAGCACAGATATAAATGAGTTGGCTCTCTCTCTCTCTCGCTCTCTATATACACACATCGGAGCGGATGTATATCCGCGAGCAGCAGCAACAGCATACCTCCGGCGAAACAGAGAGAGAGAGAGAGAGAGAGAG
>UELV01182185.1:0-27009 GCA_900490015.1 Megastigmus stigmatizans
AGGTACATATTGCACCCGGTTCTCTCTATATATCTCCATATCGCCCCTAATATCGTCACGTCGCCCGTTTTACATCGTAATGAATTGCACCGTGAACGCTTTAGACATGCATGTGCTTTATGTGCTAAAGTTTCGTTGTGCGAATGCCTCGCTTCGTATTATACGGTGTTTTATTACCCTCCGGGCACACGGAGACCTACTCTTGGTCTATTGTGTGCACGACATAAATATGGTTCTCCGTAAGGATAGAATTAATGACTCGTGTAGGGTAGAGATTTTGGGGCTTCTTTGCCCCTTCTTTCGTGGTCACTGAAAAATGAGGGAGTAAACCCTTTTTAAAACTAAACATCATGTGATAACCAAAAATCTTGATTTAGTTGTTTACAAACTGCAGACTGACCACCAACACTGTCATAACCTGGATTATGATCATCGACCAATTCATTTAACGTAATCAAATTGATTTGTATTTGTTATATTAATATTTGAATTGCTTAATCCTCGAATCGGATAGTGTTTGTGGTCAGTCGACATGCTCAATTAATTTAGGTACAGATAGCACTTGTCATAGAGGTCATCGCTATATAATACGTAACGGGTTCGGTCAATGATAAATGTTGATGCACCGATGGAATTGTTGACTGCAGTCGATAACAAAGCATCATTCTTTCACTGCCATGTCTATCTTTGGACGTTGGATGCTTTCAAGTTCAATCTTCGACCCAGCTGTCTTCTCTCGGTACTTCTTCATCTTCTGCTTCTTCACTTACGTGTCGATATGTGTGTCTGTCATTAAATTTTTCGGTGGGAATGACTGGTAGAGTGGACTTTGACTTTGATGACGTCATACAAGGAACGTGAACTGAACAGATCTTGGATATAAGTTAGTTTCGATATTGTTGTTAATTTTCAAGATCAAAGCGATCATCGAATTAGGTTCAAAAATGATAGTTGGGATAATCAATCAGTCCCTTGTAGAAAATGCAGTTACAATCTCAGTCTCATCTCGTACTTCATATTTCGGATCGACGTAGAATGATGAACTCTCAATGAATCTGTAGTGACATTGAGCATCAATTCTCTGCATCCTCTGTTGCGTGCACAAATCAGATCATCAGTCCAACAGAGCTTCAACCTCCATCAATTCAAAGTTCACTCTTCCCACCATTCCAAAATAGTCTCCATTGGTCTGGGTGAGTGTGCGGTTGGGCATTGGGTAAAAAACTTGGATGGACGTGGTTGTGTCCAGTTCTTTGGGAAAGTGTGTGTAGATCGGCGCGTAGGTTTGGTTTCATTCGTTTCAATGCGTAGGCGCTACTGAGGCGTCGACGATACGCGACCGTCTCGATAGGGATTAATCGAGAAAGCCGGTGTCGACGAGCTTCTCCAGGAAGAACTTGACGTCACCTAGCTCCGAGTCCTTGATGCCCAGGGACTTGAGCAGTCCAAGGTCGCCGTTCTCCACTGCCATGAAGACCGAGCGCAGGTGCTCGAGATCAGAGCGCATCAGGTGCAGCGCCGCGCCAAAGTCCTCGATCGTCTGTGACTCTTGAAACAGAAAGCAAAACAAGGAGAAAAATTTAATTGGAGGCGTTATTTTTGAACCGGTTCCCTGTGTTTATGAATATATAAGTATACATATAGTATACTCGGAAATTAATAATTTATTTATTTTCATTTTGAAATTGGAGCAACCAAAATAAATGTATGGTTGCATTAAAAACAAATCTTTGTTATAAGTAACTCATTACAAATTGCATAATTCGGTAAATCGTCCATTATCTTTTATGCGGGCATTGGAATACCTAATATTTGGTTAATTAAAAATTTATGACAATAAAGCGAAATGCAAAATTTAACCGAAATTCAATTAATTTATTATTTAATATAAGTAACTCATTGCAAATTGAATGATTCGGTAAACCATCCATTATTTTTTACGCGGGCATTGGAATACCTAATATTTGGTTAATTAAAAATTTATGACAACAAAGCGAAATACAAAATTTAACTGAAATTCAATTAATTAATTATTTAATATTATGAATAACCCAACATTAGTATGATTGTGCTTTGTTCTCTTGCATACCGATCATTGCACATATACGCATTAGTTTTATAATATAATTTGAATATACAAAACAAATAATTAGTAATATATATGATGGAAGTTTATTGAAATGAATGAGTTGGATTTTAATACTTTATCAATAATATCATAAGGGTATATAGACGATAACGTTTATTCTCTTTAAAATGAGTGCATTAAATGCATAAACATAATGAATAATTTAAATTTAAATCAACCTATGTTGATTCGCCTCAAACAAAATAACGTGAAATAATTTCCACTTATAATTAAGATAATGCAATAATCAGACTTGCGAGCAATAAACATCCACATTAAATCATCTTGCAGCAGCACTTTTTAAAGATTATGTTTTCATCTCAAATTAAATTTCCACGGTTAATTAAACGAAAGCAGCGTCACGAAGCGACGTAAGGAACGTGTCCCGCTACAGAATTAAGAAGGAAAAGATTTTACATATAGCGAACGGTAATTAAAAGTTAAAGCCCCAGAGCAAAGCAAATTCATTACGCGGTGTCTCATAAAATCTCACTCGCGATAAGATTGTACAAACTTTCTCACGTCGCTATCGAATCCTGTACCCCATAAACGACAAGACGAATGGCAAAGAAGAAGCAGCACCGCTCGACAGAAATTCCCATATAAACAGACTAAAAGACTCCGGAGCCGCGATCCAAAATTACCTCACTCTCGCCTATCCGCATAAGTGTTCGGGCAAAGCACTTAAGGCGTACAGAAAGAAAAAAGAGTTTGAAAGCAAGGGTGAAAAACACTACAGAGGGTGGGAAGTACAGGCGCACCGAGAGTCCGTAAAAAAATGGGTATAGGCGCGTGCACTCAAGCTAAGCCGCGCCGCTTGAATTATGAAAATTTCAATTTGGCCAAAAGCAGGGAGTACAGCAGTGCGCGAATTTGTTTACCTTATACGCAATACCACGCACGCGTGCTTGTCTGTGTCGGTGTGTGTTATGTAGAAAGGTATAGCTAAACTTACCCGACAGCGCAATCGCAACTTTGTTCACTCCACCAAGGGGCGAGAGGGCGTCCCTAGCCTTGCTGCCAAAGAGCTTCTCGAGATAATTAGGTCCGTGACTTGCCAGGAGCGCCTGCAAGAAGCTCGCCGTTTCCTCCACAGGTGGTCTTTTAGCTGGAAACGGAAAAGAGAGTGAAGTCACGTGGGCGTTTATAGGTATAGAGGCGAAACGTCGTCTTGCAACGTCGTTCCAGGTATACGCGCAAGGGAGACCCTCGCGACTGTACGTGCGCGGGACTTGTACATCTGCAGTCGGACCCCGATTTAATTGCGCCGAGACATGCAGATTGCTCGTTTAGTTGGGTGGTCTTCTCTTGCGCTCGTTTTTTTTACGCTTCCTTTGCCGGAGAACGTCGAGACGTGAGGCAAAGCTAGATGGGGTGAAGCTAATCGGATCTATATACCGTGTGGACTATTTGATCCTTTTTGCTTTAGTTGCGGGCTTTGCGAGTTTCGGGTGATGAGAAAACCCTTTAACGATCTTAAGATCTATTGTGCGTAATTAAATGTATACGCAATATTCTTTATGCCGATTCGTTGATTGTATTATTTCTGATTGACGTAAATGACTAAATGTTTTTGTGTATTATACGGACAACGAGAATGTATAGTATCTCAAGTGGAAGTTATTAGACAAGCATCTAGAGCTATAGGATATAACGCATTTGCAATATCGGGGAATTTCTCGGTGTAACAGTAGAGAAGTCAATGTCTAGTCAGACGCGTCAAATTCATGCGCACATACTGAATACTATTTCGATATATCCAATTTCCTTGTAAGACATATATATACTTTGTTATTAAATTGATCTGAAAAGAAAGGTAATAATTTTCTATGCAAAAAAACATTTTAAATCGACTATGGACTACATTTTACTTTATTTTTTAAACTATAATCATTAAATCAACCATGATATTTTTTACTTAACTTTCTGCAAAACCTTATTTTACATCTGTATATATATTGTTAATCCTTGTACTATGCCGTCGCGCAATATTTCGTTTTCGTACATATGGTATATTCCCCATATGATGACATAGACTGTAAAAATGCCTATAGCGTTGTTTAATATTTTATGAGGGCATAAAAAAATATGAGCTGTCTTTATATCCTTACGTGCCTAATGTCTTTTTCAAGTTTAATCGCACATACGCGTTTCCTAGAACTTGGCGCAATATTACACTGTAGGGGAATTTCGCTTTCCTGTGTCAGTCATGTTAGTCGTTAGATGAGTATTTTTTTTTTAAATAATCGAAAACAGAGAAAAAGCATTTGTTTAATTAATAACGTGGTTGCGTTAAAAAGTCAGAGTGAACGTCAGTCGTTTCTGGGAATAGATTTTACAAGCATCAATTGTTAAGTATATATATATGTATATATATATATCTATACGTGCATTTTTTTCAATTTAGTAATTGTTTGAAATAACTAACAGTTATACTTCAATGGCCATGTGAAAATTTCCCAGAAATGAATATTGAAAATAAACCAAATGTGAATGGAAAATACAACTGAAAGTATTCAACAAAAATGACATAAATGATTAACGGTCCAGCAACGTTCCAGAAACAGAACACAGTAAAGCGAACTTTGACGCTTTTATTTTATTTCGGTACCAGAGCTATACGCGATATCCGGTATACAATGCGCTCATTTTTCGTCATTTCGACACTAGAAAGGTGGCCATGAAGCAAAGTTAAGAATAAATGAAAGTTACTGAGAGTCCGTAAACTGTATTGGGTTTCCAGTCATCTTTCCGCGGTACTTTTATTTCTACTGCACCCGCGCACACACATTCGCCTTGCATTTCACCAGAAGTTATGCCGCACATTTTTTTTTCTACGAAAACGATTTTTTATGGTGGATAATTTTCTTTATAGTCTTAAAGAAAGAGTAGAGGTAGTGAAATATATGGGAATAAACGTTTAGATTATGAAAGATTAAGTTGTTATATTCATATTTTATGCGAGTAGTAAAACTTACTTTCTTAACGATATTCTGAGATATATATTTACAATTAAATATTATGTTAAGCAATCGAACCATGAATGACAAAGTCATTATATGCAAATCAACTACACTAAATTTAGTTAAAAATATAAGTTTTAAGTATAAATATTAAAATTTAAATAGTGTATTTGATCCACGTATAACTGAAACATCTTTTTAAATAACTATAAAAGTAATACAATTATAAGTTTTCTATATTTTCTTATTTTCCTATACATGCTGCGAATAACAATATTTTGAATCCCGCGTAAATGAAATAAATTGGATTTTCGCAGGAAACTGGGTTCTTTTGAAGCATCGTTTTGATCAGTAATTAAATCACTCCGATACTCATTCAGTCCATTCACACGAGTTCTCGTATACCGGCGTTAAACGACTTTCGAAATATTTCCGGTTGTTCTTTGTATGGAACGGTAGTTTCACTCTTGCGGCACGTCGAGGGACCTAAACATATGCGCTACTGCGTGTACGAGTGATTTGTATCCCTCGAGATAGAGAGAGACGGAAAATTGGACGCTTTTACTCGCTCAGCTCGCATCCCCAACCTCGTCTGGTTTAATCTGAAAATGTTACAGCTGCACCGGAGTAAAATTAAATTCGAACTAGATTAGAAAGTGCATTTTACAGACTTTCTTTCTTCTCTGTCTGGACGAGAAATTTTTCACTGCCTCCTTTAATATTTCATAACTTTTGTTACGTTTCATATTGACGAATTTGTCCTATGCAAAGATGTTATTTATTTTTAAGCTTTTATTAAATTTTTCATAATTTAGCTAACTTATTTGAGTTTGGAAATAAACTCATTATTTAATAAATTATTTCATTTATTTTAAAAGCAGGTTGAATTCGGGACTTTTGACAATATCAATTATACAAATACCAGATAAAATCAACGATTTTTTAATGAAACATCAGAAACATTTCATTTGGGATTAAACGTGAATTTTATATGTGTCAGAATTCGTTTAACATATTTTGTTTTTAAACCGATGTGTTTGTATAATTGTGTAAAATAACATTGCGAAAGAGATACTTCCCTATCCCACATTTATCAGTCATTTTACCACAAAATGTAAATTAAAATACGAAGATTCCCGTTTTACAAATGCATCGCTATTCTAGCATCATTACTTTTCATCTCTAAACTATAGTCACATAGAATATATACGATTGCTCGAAGTGTAGCGCTTTATCGTCCCATCAAAATTTATTAAAGCTACACACCGCGACTCTTTATTTTAGGAGTTAGCATAAAGTATGAGCCGCCTCATGCATGCATAAGGTAAGCGCGTTGGACAGTAATGATCCTATATAGGCATGGAGTAATCTACGGACGTCGCTGTGCCTTTTTCGGATGCGTTGCGCGATATTTCCCTTTGCTCGTGGCCATTACGATTCTGATTACAGTTCAAACCGGAATAAAGTTCAGTTTTTAAAAAAAAATGTGGTGTCACCAAATTCCGACGTTGAGAGGATATTTTTCATTTCATTTGAAATTTTAATTGCGACAACCTTCGTTAAGCGCCATTTGGAACTGGGTGTAATCCGTATTTTTGTAATGTCGCAGCATTAAATTTGACGAAGTCAAAAGTCATTTTTTCCGGCTGTCGTTAAATATTTTTGTACGCAAAATGTGCTGCTCGCGCGAAAGGGAATTGCATATACGTGCATTTGCATATACGCATCCATGTACATAAGCATTTAATGCAGATGTGCTTTGCAGTTGTACAGCTTTAAACCTGGAAATGTTGTAATTAACGATCGTGTATCAAGTGTATCGTCATTTTGATACGCATTTTTTCTGCGTATTCCCGGAGATTATAAAAAACAGTTTGTATTCGATTCGGCATTCGGAAATGCACCAAAATATGTTGGTCGCAATTCGCTGATAAACTCCATTAATTTCTGCATTGTGTTGTTGTAGCTTTCGAAACATACCATTTCGAGCGTTGCCTTTTTTAAGGTCAAATTAATTTGAATTGCATTAATTCTGTCAACACAGCGAAACAACGAATTGCATTAATTCTGTCAATACAGTGAAGTAACGAACTTATGCCTATTAATGAAGTACCTCTTCAAAATTTTGCTCTCGCACTTCATTTGCAATTTACATGCCTTCAAATTAAATGCAGCAGATATAAAAAAAAAACACTCGGTCGCAAAGTGACCCTTTTCTGACATGCATCAACACAACCCCTGATTAATTCCACTTTTTTTTTATAGCTTTCATACCGTTACCCAACAGCAAAAATTAAAATTTCCGAACGCGCAAAAAAAAAAAAAAATATACAGAGTATGAAGAAAAGCGAGTTTCAAGCATTTCGAAAGTCTCATTGGATCATAATGAACCTGGCGGAGTCTGTGAGCGATTATTTCATCGAATCAGTCGGTGTTCAAGTACGAGATCGATTTCGTATTACCTTGCAGAAACGATCATCCCATCGCATTGGTCCGAAATTGCTTTCATGCCGAAACTGCATCAGGGGCTATGATTTCCCTCTTGTTCGAGACGTGAATGCATGCCAAATTCAGAACTCCCAAGCCCCCCGTTATTATTCACATCGTATAACCGGATAAAATCGCTCTTCAGCCGTAGTAAACAAAAAATAAAAGCCTATATACATTTAGATCGAGCTTGTAAATCTCGTAATCGAGCCTGCACTCGATAGACTTTGCGCGCGGAATACTTAAACTTTGTCAATGCGCGGGTAATCACGAAACGAACCGTCTTGCTAACTTCATCAGGCAATCACTCACCACGAATCAGTTTGCACAAACAATTCGACATCGCCAATAGTCGGGAATCCAAAACTTTTTGGATTTTCCCATTCGAGCGTTGCAGCTGAACAAAAGCTCGTACACACAGATATACGCACACTAGTCCCAATTAGCGCGATAAAGCGAAAAATCTAGTAATAGCGCAACGAGGTAGGGGGAGGTAACCGAAGCTCGCGAGTAGACGGTGTAATTAAGATCGGCCATGCTGCAGGTGTGTGTGTGTGTGTGTGTGTGTGTGCGAGCGGAGAGGCGCCGCGTTGCAGTTAAGCGTGACCTTTTAACCCTTTGAAACGCGGCGAGAGAATGTAGCTGCCGAGGCGCTAACGTCGAGTAGGTGGGGAGCGAACTCTCTACGTCATTTCCATCCCGCAATTATGCCGCTGTGTTATGCGCCAAGTGCACGCCGCCGGGTGCATTATGCATTCACGCCGAGTTTAGAGTTCGGCTGCACCGTATGTATACGCGCGAGAGTAAAGATATGTTGCACTTTATCGTTGTGTTTTGGTCGTAATGGATGAGCTACTGTGAACTGTGTTTGGTTGTGTTGCAGTTGAGGTCGATGTGCCGCATAGGCTCGGGTGATCCGTTACAGCTGCTAATGTGCGTATACGAAAGTGGCGATCCAGTTTTGAAAATGACTGACCAGCTGCGATACACGTTTATGGTATTCAAATAGCAATATCGAAGATGCAACGATGAAAAATAATTATTTTCATTTCTTTGATAGAGTATATACGGAATGGAGGCCTATGATTAAAGTAAGCTTGTAATACAATGAATGATCGTCCATCATTTGCGAGGGTTAAGGACATAAATAATAATTGTTAGATTATAGTCGGCGCGCGACATTTACTGTCTATCAACCCGTTATTGTAATCAACGATTATTGGCAAATGCGTATACCATGAATGATAAATCAGTTGCTGGCGCGGTCATGAATGCATAATGGGTTTATTTCGATCACGCGCGTGCTATACAAGAAAATGGCTCAATTCCTATGTTCATTGTCATAACGGTAGAGCGAAGTTTATTATTAAATCGATTCTTTAAATTACGCGTTTTTATAGCGCATTGTTTCGCGATTGAGCCAAGTGTGGCAAAAACGGTGTATCAGAATCAGCGAATAATCTTCTAACCTCATCTCGATTTCTTACATTTCACGTACTTTCGCAATAACCTCGAAGCACACAAAAGAATGCCAAAGTCTTTAGCATATAACCCAGGACGTGTGGCGCATGCCATGAATTCCTAATACGTAAGGTGGTCGAACCAATACCGGATGTGCGACTCTTCTCGACAAAAACGCGAAAAATCAAAAGCCCCAATAAGTTGGATCTTGATTTATTCACGTACACTCCGAGAAAAGTTTTCCGCGGCGTTGTTCTATTCGACCAAACACACACGAGCCGCCGCGCGAAATAACGAAAAATTCCATCTTGCGAATGCTATACGTGCCTTCGAAGCGAACTTATATATACGTTATGCATTGCTCGAGATCTGGGTCAAGGAATTTCGTCTTTTGCCGCGACGACCGCATAGGTGAATCGCACAATTTACGCAGTGAGCTTTGTACCGTTACACCGTTGATATATACGAATAAGAGAATTCCAGTGTGTGTATAATACTTTGTTACATGCGCCTTATGCAACATCGCGGATCGTTAAGTAGAATAAGTCACAGTTTGATAAGACCTTTATGAACAGCTGCTATTCACGCGATGCTTTAACTCGATGGCGCGTTTTTCGCTCCTTATCGCGAATGTATGAAAGTCTTTCGCGAGGAAAGAGCATTTGAAATTTCTGACCTCATACTAAAGAGGGAGAACAATGTACCTCGTTAATTTCTGCAGTGTTGCGCACTGAACTATCATAAAATATGAAATAGAAAATCTCATATAGCCCCGGGGGAGGTTTAAGAATGTTATGTATGGGCGAGCGTTGATTGAATAACGCGAAACTTGGACTTTAATTTTCTACGGAATTTTCCGAGATGTTCGCGGTTTGATCCTTACATTTTGTTATACGCAAAAGTTAAACTGTTCTTTCTTGATTATCGAATCCTTTGTACGAAACTTGGTGAATTCTGAAGGATATTCCATTATACGAAAACTTCAGAATAGAAGGTTATTGAAATGAGATTGAAGTATATCGGTATACCGTTTTATCTTTGTTTCCATAAAATTATTCCATTTTCATGCAAAACCTAAAAGTGCATTACAACTGTAAACATTATACGCTTTTCGTGCACAAAAACAATATTGACAGAGCAAAGGGCAAAAACTTTATTCAGCTCGCCGCGGAAACATTTCCCTCGTAATTCCCCCGCAGATTCCGATTAATCCGATTACGCAGCCGCCGCGAGCCTCGAAGCGATTTCCGCCGAGAGTGTTTACGCTTTCGTTGAGCCCCGCAAAAAATCACTCGTTAAATATTACCCGCGAACCGAGTCAAATGTATACTTTGATCTCCTGTGTGCGTCACGTGGATATGTTGCGGAAATATTCCGAAAGGATGAGGCAAAAATTGTATATAATCCATACGTGTGCGAGGGATGCGTATATAAGGGATGATTGTCGAGTATATCTGTCGGGCCACGTGTCCCATTGTCAGGCCTCTGGTTTTCGCTCTTTCGCGGATATAGTAGCGAAATACGCGCAGGGATGAAAGGATTGCATGACGATTCTCTGCGAGAACGGAATTCCGATCGAGCTTTCTTGCTATTCTCGATTGTTATGAAGCATGCAGCAAGTGAAGATTGCCATAATTGATAATCATTATAGCATAAAATTTTCTACGCAGTTGTTATTAAACGAAACTGTCGTATAAGGATATGATGCTGGAGCTATAGATAGACCGAATATATAGTTACAAACTCGCGTGTTGCTTTAGTCGTGTGTGAAATAGAAACCGTATATAGCGAGTCTCAAACGAAATGGAACGAAAAAAAAAACACTCAATTAAAACCCGGGGAGTAATTGCTTTCTCCTGCGCTGCAGAAAGGGAAAACATTCAAGCGCCAGTCGACCGAAAACACTGTACACGCTCGCAGTGTTTTTAGATCGCCGAGTAGCGAAAGCTCTTGCGCATATAAATGTGTATGTGCGCGACGTCGACCTTGAACCACTCGAGCTTATATATACATTTCAGTTTTTTAATGTCAAGTTATACTCATTAAACTTTATTTACAGCTTCTTCATCGCGACTCCTTATTATATACCTTTGACATCGTAATTCCGAGAGTTTTGCGTGCTTACACGAAACGCACACGTACAGAATGATAATTACTCATACGACGTATACAAAATGTAAATTGTGCAGTGTACACATTAATTACGCGATGTAAACTGTATGCGCAACAGCTATTAATATTAATTATAACAAAAGCGTATTCTAATCAAAAGGGCCAGATTTGCCTTTATCAAGCAGTGCGATATACGTCCGATAAATAATAACGATAAACGGATATAATCCCATTTGTAACATTAATCAAACGTAAATTGGAACTTATATATAACGTATCGGCAACGCAGCCAGCGTAAGTCTATACACAGACACTTGGTTATACTCTAGAATGTAGGTCGTCGTAGTCTTCGCGCACAAGCTATTTCTCGGCGTTCACCTGCGGGTTTCGAGAGCTGAACATCGCGCAAACGTCGGGGGCCCGATATATACTAAGCCGCTTTGTCGCAGTCCCCGGACTTAATTTAACGGGTACACCTATATATGCTACTGTACATTCGGCTACTCGGGCGCACTTGCGTGTGCTGCAGCTGACGCAACTGGTAGTATTAGGGAGTACGTCGCACGTACCACTAGAACGCGCTTGAGCTGCGGCTTAAACCCACGCACACACATACCGCAAAAGCCCTTGCTTCTGCATTGGCATATGTTTGCATCGTGTGCGTGGGTAGATTCGATTCGGGCCGCGTGCGTATGACATCGTTCCTTTGTAGACTCGCTCGCGTCCGTACAATTGTGCTTGTACATGATGATGTGGAACCGTGCACTTTACGTGTGTATGATTTGTATGTGGGTGTGTACATTGCTTTTGCGTAAGTGATTAATGGATCTGCTTCGGGAGTTTATATCAGCATAAGGCGGCACGATATGTACGGGCTGGATTAATTGCTGGGCTTCTTGTTTTTTTTTTTCCCGAGATAGAGTAACACGAATGAAAATTCGTACCGCGTGCAATGTTTCATCTTTGTGTAGCTTATTAATGATGGTAGTCTGTGCGTCGCCGAGTAATCCTTGTAATAAGAGACACAGGGTTATATTTAACGTACAAATGCGCGGGTAATCTATATTATGACGCAAGTAATAAAGCTTGGATAAAGAAAGTAGAGATTTACCGGCGGAATTGAAACTTTAGTCCCTACTAGCGTAAAACTTTGGCGCAACGTTGGTTTAGTTTTGTCGGTAGTTTTTGAAAGTGCGTTAGTATGATTTTGCTCGAGATAAAAAAGTATACCCTACTCTATATTCTGAAAAGCGACGTTGAAATTTATGCCCGCATAAAAATTGCATTGGTATATATATAAGCATCGGGAGTGTTTTCGTTTCAAAGGACGTTTATTCCTTCAATTTCGCCCATCTAACCCAATGGTCCGCAGCGAAAACGATTGAGCGCCGCAGTAACGATCATATCCGCACTCCCCTCACATCTCAATCTACTCCCGCAATCTCGAGCCAAAAGCTCGATACACATTATAAGACAGGAGGCAACTCACCTGCGGTGCAGAGCCGTGGATCCTCGTCGTATCCCTCACGACAGTCGGGCGCTCCGTCGCACAGGTACTGTATCGAGATGCACGTATTGTCCTCCGGGCATTTGAACGGCTTGTACGGATGACATGACTCGCCATCTTACACACACAAAGAGCATCGACTGTTATTATATTCTACATGTATATATATATCGTTATCTTGAGGGAAAATGAGCGTGGGAAATGGCTGCTAGCTTTGTTTTATTCATGCTATAGGGTAAAGCTGTTATTATGGGTTATCGCGGGAGAAATTCGCGAGCGCAAGGCGGAATATGTCGGCTGTGCGTTATACGACTCGCGACGTTTCGAATCGTGTCGCGGCTTTTGTTCACCAGCTCGCAAAATGTCTTGCGGGATTCGATAGCGTCGCATTTTTTATGCGAGAGGAACCTTTGCCAGGGTCGACGCTGCATTTATGTTCGAGCAAACGGTCTTTCGTGGTAGATGATAAAAAAAGTGCTCAGCTTGCAGAGGACGAATAAATATTCGATACGGTAAGTAAATATATAAAAAAGAAATATGATCGATGCTTAACAAATATGCGGGGATAGTTCAACTTTTATGTGCACTCTGTAAATATGTATATGTGCACAGATATTGTATTCCCGAAAGAAAACACTTTACCACGTCGTCAGACATGAAAATTTATCCTTATTCCCGATATGCCCCCTATATTTCAATTTTCACCAAAATTGTATACTTTATATTAAAGTATATAGTATAGTGAGTGGAAAAATCGATAAGCCCCACAAAATGGAATTACTCGTAATATTTTGCAATGGGCAACGTTATTATGAATTGTAATATGTTGGAACGATGTAAATGGAACTTCAAATGTGGAAAATATTGCAGCAGGTTTTAGTAAATTTTACTATAACAATAAGAATAATATATATGCATTGACGCTAAATGTCATTGTAATTTTCAGTAAAACAACTACGCACATCTTTTATTACACAAAAGAGGAATTACCCATTCCCAGGATCATTCGAAACAACGAGTTTTTACAATGTACACCCAAAGCTTGTAGTCGGCTTACTCCTCCATTATTCCTCTCTCTGGTTCTCTCTCCTACGTCGCAGCGTACGCTTTTAATGCACAATTGACACGCGTGGTCGCCAACAGCCGAGTGGGTGAAATTCCGTGAAAAAAAAAACCGTTCCAAACCGCGAATCGGATGAGCGAGCATTTGTAGATGGAACTCGATCTCACCCACCACCTGACGATTTTCAAAGCGACCGTTTGTGCGTTAGATTATAGAGTAATGGCGGCTACCCTTTTCGAAAGCGTCTGCACCAGTTTACCACGTGAAAGATGCGCCGTTTTCCGAATCGGCGATAGAGGAACGCGACGGAGTGTTTGCGTAAAGCGGCACTTGAAAGCTCGTGTGTGCGTACGTCGTTGAATCGCTAATTTATTCGAGCTACGAGTGCAGCTTGCGGAAGTTACGCATTGCATTGCATTAATATAGGCAAGTTTGCAGGTGTCTTGGAAGATTATTTCTGCATAGGATTACAGCTTACGTCGGTTTCGCGAACTATTTCTTTGGAATGAGGCATTTTGTTTTGTGTACTTATATACATTGTGTATAATTAAGAAAGCTGCACTAAAAGGCATAATTTACATTTTTTGGATTATCTAGATTTCTATGAATTATAAGCATTTAAAAAGCATTCGAAGAATTCATGCTGGAAATATAAACTAAAGTGCTTTTTCATGATATAATATATTTTAATTAAAAATAAAAATAAATACGTATGTTTCTGGTATGTGTAAAACTAAACGAGCTTCCATTCCGGAAAATTAATCTAGCTAATTCACTTTATGGCAGCTTTGACATCAACCGCGCTCTAATTTAAAAAAAAATTAAAGCTTGTTCTATCGCACGTCTCTAATCAAGATTTTAATCTAGTACAACTAAATGTGATTTTTGACAATATAATTGTGTCATTAAATAGCACAGCATCATCTCTCTAAATTGGTTTATCAGTTGTACTGCAGAACATAGTACCATCTCGTTTATTTTAATTGGCCAGGACAAATGTAGATTACTACAAGACATACAATTGCAATATAACACAACCAGTATAATGTATGTACGTTCCGTTACATATCTACAAAACAATTCTAAAAATGAACTATCGTGCGATTAATTAAACAACGTGACAATAAATTCCGGTACACTTAACTTCGGCGCATCTCGGGATTCTAAAAGAAACTTGGGTCGCCATGCTTTAGGAAAACTGTCAAAGCTCGGGCGTGCCTGTGTTTTCGATATCGAAAACTTAGATTACAAAAGTTCGCTCGCGCGCCGCTGCAAAAACGCATTAAGCTCGTGATTCACGCGTTATAGCCCTTGGGCGTGTGATACACCCCGGTGCGAGATTAACGCTTTAGATTACAGTCACTTTTAAGTTTGCCCTCCCTCGCTCACCTGAAAATGGGATATCTGGAAATACGCTTTATAAAAAGCCATTATATCCTATAAATGTTTATAATGCTATATTCCAAGCGCTTTCTCTCAATTTTAAATTTTCAAAAAATACTTTCGCTATGTGCGTACGAAAATTGCGTCTTGGTTAAGAAAGAAGACGCAGACGCATTTTACGAGTTTGTATATATTACATAAACTATTTATTGCGTACTTTGCAAGGTAAGTCAAATTTTTGCTACGCAGGAGATTTTTGCATAATTTTTTTGGCTTGTGCTCGTAAATTGTAATAGCTGCCGAATCTCGGGGTTGTGTGTGTTAAGCCCCTACGTACATACACGTGAAAAGGTTCATATATATTCATGCGCGAATTATGTTTTAGAGACGGTGGCTTGGCTACATAAATAAGGCGGAGGCGAAGGTTTCGAAATCAAGCTCTGAACGAAATTAATGTTGCATGCCGGCATTTTGGTGCACGCGCGAATCTTGTTCCGCCGTGAGTTTTTAAAATAACAATTAAAAAATAGAAATTTACCAAGATGTAAAAACTTGCGAGTTTTTCGCTTATAAAGCGCGTTATGTTAGATATAAAAAATATGGCCGCGAAATGAAAGGGAAAAAGGCAGGGAAAAAGATAAAAGCTAAAAATTTTACGAAGACCTCGGGGGCAGTATAGAGACTTTCGCGCAGACTGAATTTAATAGTAAATCTAGAAGCTCCTATTTGTGAGATGAGCGAAATTAATTTGCTGCAAGAGTGAAGCTCTCGTTGAAAAGAGCCTGGGAATTATATAATAAAACTCCACATAACTACTCATGTAGTAATCCTAAATTGCGTGATAATGTGATTGGATGGGAATTCTTTAATCTCATATCTGCTTTATTTAATGTTATTTCTCCGGCCAACTTTCAATTTCAGCCAAGCAATTCCATCGCAAATGTAAAATTATCGAGAGCTTCGATATATTGTCGAATGCGGTAGTGGCGAGTAACGTAATTCAATGGTTAAAATTAGGGGAAGGTCCATTAAGCGGGCATTAACTTTTCATCGTGCGATATCCTCTCCTTTTGTGAGGCGGATGCAGGGGCTTCATGAAATATTTATATATCGGAAATGTGCATACTTTTTGTTGTAAGCTATATACGGAAACTTCCGCTCGTTTAACTTTTAACCTTTCGCCGATGCTTCAAAGAAGATGTAATTTTAAGTTTGGAAAAATGCGCATAAATCGAAAATATAATTGATCTTTTCTGAAACTTTTCCGAATGTTTAATAATCCGAAATTATCTATAAGTACATTGCTAGTCATATTAAATTTCCATCTAAAATCGACGTATTATAAAATGCTTTGTAGACGAGTAAAAGCATATAGCCAAGCTAGGTATACTCATTTTTTGCATCCCACAGCAGCAGCATCGAAATCCCTATAAATAAAGCTTTTTCCAATAATTTATCCGAGGCGCGCGCACAGCCTTTTTTCACCGACACGCAAAACTCGTTACATATTCAGTTCGCTCTCGCGGCCGCAAATAAATAAATCGCACAAACGAACGTAACAGGATCATTCGGAAAAAGGGAAACAGCTGGAAACGTTTCCACTGTATATCGCGCAAAAAAAAAGATTAATCGGATTTAGGATGGGAGAAATGGCGTAGAAAGCTTTATGTACCAATTATAATGAAAGTAAATTGAACAACAATTTTCAATTGCGGCTGCTAATTTCTGTACTTCCTCATTTCACTTGGTACTATGTTTAAGGTAGAATGATAAAAGTTGTTTGTAATTTGCAAAATGTTGAATTCCTACATAATTTGAGTAGAAAAATACGGCTTTGGTAACACATACATTATTCATAATTTTTCTACATTTTTGCTAAATACGCAGTATTACCTGTTTATGCCAAAATCCAGGTTGCGTAAATTTAGTTTTTCTGATTGCAAAATACCAAATCCTCTGACTGCATTCATTTCATTTTCAAATATTGAAATAAAACGAAGCTACGAATAATTCACAAATACGTGCAAAAAGTGCCCCAGCTCCGGTACCATTTTTCAGGAAAATGCACCGAAATCGTGCATATTCCTACGTCGATGCAAAGCACATTTTTCATCATGAATTCGCGAACACATATATGCGCGTCGGAATTTTATTTCCCGGAAAAAGTCGGGCCAACAAATTTTTCTTAGCATAAAACGTCGGGTCCCTCGTATCTCCGTCCGCGAAAATTTCACGTAACGCGCCATTTTTCAAAGCCTCGCGGCCGCGTGTTCTCGTATAATTCGTGTAGCGCAAGCGCGGGTCTGTTATTAATTTACACTGGCTTCCACCTTGTGATGTATACTTAGTACACACGTAGACTTAACGCCCACATCAACATCCGCATACACTGCGCCGCGAATACAAGTCAAATAGAGAATAATTGGAATTAGTTGCAGGAGACGCATGGGAGAACAGAGAATTTCGGTCCTTTCGGTTGAATTTGTCAAATTTGATATTTGTGATGATGATTTGTTGCGTTGTTTAAATTAATTCGGTTACTTTTCAATAGCTAAGGCATAGAGCCAATTTTTTTGTTAAGTTTTGTTGTATTTAACTTACAAAAAATAAAATTAGATAATTGATTGACACTTTTACATATACATTGTAATTATTTTCAATAATTTATTGGGAACGACTACCGAAATGATAAACAATTGGTTGTCAATCGTGTTTCCTAGGTGAATAGCGTTTTGTAATTTACTCGTATAATTTTTTCCTATTTAAAATTATCCCAATGTAATATTCGTCCGCATTATAGGAAATATATTACTATTAAAAAGGGCGCATAAAATAAATTATCAAGCGCCTTTTGCAATATCACAATTTTATGACTAAAACGAGAAGTTCTTAACTTTTACAGTCGAAAAAGTACGAAAATCAGGAATCTCGAGGTCTGAAATTACCCAGCAATAGGCTACAATTTGCCAGGTAAATCTAACCTACACACATCGGGCGTCTAGAGCCGCTATCTCGCCCCCGAGATAACGGATCGTAACGTCTGGTAAGCAGCGAAGCGAAAACGGTGTCGCAGTAGTTCTCTCCCCCTTAGGTACTACTCGATTCGAGCCGCGCCGCCCGAGACACGATAAGCCACGGACACGTCCACTATTGTTTCGCTTTTAATCTCAATTTTTTTTTCTCCCTCCAACCTCACCTTTAACCAACCCTTTTATAAAGGTACTCGTGATTATATTCCCTCCCCTGTGTGTGTGTATAATACGAATGAATTAAGTTCCACGCTCGAAGGCCGCGATAACGTAATTGTTTATTGCTCCTGCACTTTTAGGAGTTGTCTTTCTTTTTTTTTTCTGATAGGAGGGTTGCATTACGCGGTGGATGTGAATATAACGCGTCACTTTTATTTTCGTGTACAGGGTGACTTTACGTTCGGTGTGTTTGCTCGTAGAATCCGGAATCCTGTATATCTTGTGATCCATTAGCATATTACTGTCGGGGGCATTATAACGAGAGTTTTTTTAGGTGGAAAAGCGCGCCTGGAGCTTCGACGAGGTGAATCGTATCGTGCTGTAAGTCGAGCTGTGATCTTTTTATCTCGCGTCTCTTTCTGGGATAGATGTGATTTAGAGATTCTTTTTTTATCTTACTGAAAAATGAGTATTTAAATGTTTACGTATTTTAGTGGCTTTCTGCGGTTTGAATGATTTTACAACGATGTTTTAATAAACTAGTGTTTCATAAGTTATCGTAGTTAAAAAAAAATTTTTTTATCTTCAATGTTGTAATTCCCTCAATGAACGGTTTTATCTTCCTTTACGAGGAAGCAAATATCTTGTAGAATATGATCAGGAAATACGGTAGGAAATTCTGCTGCTAATTTTCATCAAAAATCTCGCGTTTTATTTTCCTGCACTAATGGTAGGTCGTTCTATTTCAATGAATATAACATGAATTACTTATATAATACATTGACGGATAAATTCTTTTTTTAATAATTAAAAATTGAGAAAAAAAAAATCAAAATTGTGTTAAGAATGCCTCGGAAATCAAGGAACACTCACAGCTCGCAGTTTCTCTTTTTCCAACTTTAATTCTCTGCAGTCGCGCTGTTAATTCTGCCTTCATTGTCACACTTATCTACTGTGAATTAAGAGTCAAGAGCAAGTGTTTATAAAGCGTCTTAAACCGGGCAAGAATTTACTCGACTCGCTTCAAGATCGAAGATAATGAAAAAAGGAGAGATCGTTACAGCCTATGTCTACAAACTGTCGGCAACAATAGATGAATAGCTTATTACGAAATAAATCGAGTTTGAATCTTATTTTCTTTTACTCGTCAAAATGGACTCTTTGACTTTATTACAATATTATCGCGCACCTTTCACCACATCAAAGGATACATCTAGCATTTATTAAGGAAAAAGTAGCGTCGCAGTGGTAAAAAAGCAAAAGCTCGTTCCATTCGAGTCCCTCGAAGCGAGCGAGAATAGCACCGCCTCTACTAGTCACCGACACCTTCGCCCTTAAAAAAAAAAGAAAAAAAAAAAGAAAGAATAAAGCTCACACGCAAACTCTCGGGAGTCGTTTGCTCGATGCACTCGAGCATCGCTCGACTTTCTCTATAGTACACACGACGAGTATATATAAGTATTACGGAAATGTCTCGAGCTGTCGCACCTCGATCAGAGGTGTGTCGCGTCGGATCAAGTCACGTTGCCCTCCCGCCGACTCTTCCTTGTGTCTCCTCGCACGCGAGGCTTTTGTTGATTAAGTTTAGAATATAGTTCTGGAAGCTTCGTGAAATTCGTGGACTGACGTGTTTTTTTTTCCTTTATCAGAGCGAGTAAGTGTTTTATTTTCTTAGCGTTCCACTTTCTGTGTGCTCTTCCGTGAAAAGCTCGTAAGAACAGGTTCCTAATAAATGCATGGAGTATACCGGGGTATATAATTTACTCTCTCTCTCTCGAGCTAATTTTAGCGGTTGAGTTAATGACGATGTGTATATGGAGAGACAGAGGCGAGTCTTTCTCTCTGTCTGGCGCGTGAGTAAAGCTGGAAAATGCCGTTGTTTCGAGGAATTCCGCTTCGTGTCCTTTTGACGCTGCCATGGAAGAGAAATGAAATATTACATTTTCTTCGCTATGTATACGTGCGCGTCGCGTGTTTTTATAACCTTATCATATTAATTTTGTAAACAAAGACTTATTAATTTCGAACGCTTCCGTTGTTCATTAAATGAGCAGTAGTGGATTTAATTAACGCAAATTACATTGCAAATGTATTCCTGGGAGGAGGCAAAAGTAGAGTATTTCCTTGGTTCCGTATTATTATTAATAACGAGGTCTACTACTCTTCAACTCGGCAAATGCACCTCGTTATAGAACTTACTTTTTTACCTTCGAACTATCGTGAAATAAGAATTGGATTCACTAGTCCTTCATTAAAGTGTTACCGGTATCGAAATTGGAGCGAATAAAATCAACGATGATATAAATCATAAATTTTGCTTTAGAACAATGTTAAAGGCTGAGATATGCATTTGAAAATACCGCACCGAACATCGTACAAGAAGAATTCCTCTGGAAAATCATTTTCGATTCCACGGCCGCGAGCTTTTTGCGAAAAGTGCGGTATAGCAGTCAAGCATTATACCCGCGATCGCGCCAAACGAAGCAAAGCTCTACACTGCAGAATCTAGCGTTATAACCCGATAGCAACAGGCTTCCGCCGGCCCGCATGTAAACAGATTTGAAATCCTAGATTACGCGGCGGCCTCCTATTATCATCCTCTATACTATCTCGCTCCATCTCTCTCGAGTTTCCACTTGTTATTATATATACGCGTGGTATCAGCTTCGCGCCCCTGGAACTTTATGCGTTTCTTATGATTCGATGGCGGCTGCTATGCCGTTCTTCTAGAGTTATGCGCGCGCGAGTTGTTTCGGTGTAAATTATCCGAGCGCTTAATTATTAGTTTAGCCTCTATTATTTAGGGTTATGATCATTGATTTTTACGTCGAGTCGCTTTGTGCGTGCCTCGTAAATTAGAACGGACGTTTACGAAGGAGTAATATTTATTGTTTGTATACGATGGGATTAGGAATGCGTGTTTGTTTCGATAGGTTGCACGCGAGCTCGATATGGATACACGCTCCGATTGTTTGCTCCATTGCATCCTTGTTATTTGTTCGATATCGTGCTCTGAGTAATTGCGCGCGAAACAATTCAAATTATTCAAAATCTCGATTGGTTTATACCAAAAGAAAAGCGCTAGCGGCGAGTCCCGGAATTGTCTCTTATTTCCTGGGTACCATTATTAAGTTCAACTTTAAATTGCATTCGCGTTACTGTCCTCTTTAACTCGGCCGACAAATTTGATAAGCTGCACAGGGGAAGTTGGAACGGGTACGGCCCGAAAATAAAACTATAAAGTCCATCGAACTCCCGTAGACGCGGCGGCGATCGACTCGAACATCCGACTAAATCAATATACAGTGAAACATCGCGAGACTCAGTTTGAAAAGTTATCCTGTGTGTCCGTGTCTGCCGCGCGACTACTCCAACTTTTGTACACATCTTTCCAATTTACACCGAGAGTCCCGCTATATAGTCCATAATACACTTCGCGAAATTAATTTTCTCTCAGCGGCATCTTAAAATGTTTTTGCACCTGCATGCGAATACAATCTCGTTTTCTAAAGTGAAAGAAAAAAAAAAAAAAAAAGCGAGAGCAGCAAGGAATTACAGCAGCACTACGTGCGAGTGCAATAACTGTAACACTTTTTATCTCAGTCGCGCATGAATCCCCTTTTATATCAAATACACTTTGTGTATATTTGCGCGTAGAACGGAATATATATATATATATATGTATAGAGTGGCGAAAAGGGATAGGAAAACTCTTGGGCGAATAAGCTAACGTTTTTACGAGGCAATAAATCTGCATATCGAAATATATATATTTTATGCGAAATGCGAGGGCGCACGCGGAACATTTTATTTTCGGAAGAAAAATTTGTTTCCCCTCGGCGCTCGCCGAATCTATATGTGTTTGTGTGCCGTATCGCGTACAGGTGCGTGGCTACGTCGGCTGATGAATATTTTACGAATGGAAAAGTCACATATTTTTCAACTATGGCCGATATGCCGAGCATAAATTGCCTCGTAATAAAACTGCTCTGTGCGTGTGGAATGTATTTATCAATGTTTGGTATTGTTTATTCAGGAGGAGTCCGACTGGTTGTATCGACGAAAATCCTTGTTTACCGGTATAAGACTGTCTTATATTCGCGTGCAGTTCTCGTTGAAGTTGAGAAAGGTATTTATTATCCAGTCGGTCAATGAAAAGGTTCGTGAAGATAGTTCGTGGAAATGGCTTGGACTCGTCAGACCTCGGGTGGGTATATTTTTATCTGTAGCACGCGAAAGGAAATCTACCAACCTATTAAAAGGACATTAGGATTCGAGTCCTGATGTGTAAATACCGATTGCACGCGAACTCCTGCTCACCGATTTCTATAATCGAGAAATAATACGCCGAATCACCGTTCCACTTAATGCTGTCGATCATTTTTCAAAAGATTTCTGAATTCCATCTCCAGCGATGACGCACAACAACGATTGAAAATGAAGAAAGAAAAAAAAACAGACATCGTATTTATTGCGCGCAAAAGTAGTGTGGAAAATCATTTTGCTTAGTTGAGCTGGCCGCGGTAAGTGGCCATATTTCATTCGCTAAGAAATTTACGAGAGTATGCGAAACCGAGCAAGAGCTAAAAGTAAAAACAAAAAAAAAAAAAAAAAAGAAAGAGGAAAAAATAAACACAGCGGCTGGAGTATATAAGAAAAAGAAAAGAGTCGGTGGTGCTGCAGTCATTTCTCTGGCGGCGGCGAGCGAAAGAGAACTTTTCGCGTGTGTGTGTGTGTGTGTGTGTGTGTGTTGCAGCTAAGTGCGCTCGCACTCGCCTCTTGTAGTGTATATATAGCAAGGAGGGCAATTATTCTACTTTACACTAGAGTCTCTTCACTATCCATCTGTGTGTGCGTGTATGTAGATGCTCGGACTGCCCCGGCAATTACTATGCAATTAGAGAGGGGCTAATAAAGCCGATTGCTCGATGGGTATTTCTTCATTCTGGCAACGTCGAAGGGCCCTACTTTATACTGCTTATTTAATTACTGCAGCGCGCGCAACCTTATCGGATTTGAGCATCTCCATTTATCGAACTTTTCATTTAATTATCGATCCTGGAATTATGTGTTTCTTCTTTTCTTTTTACGACTGCCAGGCGTTATTTTTCTTTTTTATGCGGTTTTGATCGATTTTGGTTTATAACCTCGCTTTCTTAGAATATTCAATTGGAACGATACAGGAGAATCAGTTTCGCGAATAAATCGCATACGTTTGACTTTGAAATCTTTCCTTGCGGAGATTTTAAAGGGGATGAATTCATGCATGGAATTGACGCATTCTGTATATCGATGTTCTGACTCTGTTGAAAATTTCATAGTTATTGATGAAGGAAGTGTAATTTTCAATTTACGAGCTGGTTTAAACTATCAAAGTAGGACATCTACGAGTATGATGACGTTTTACACAAAATTTGTTTCGACACAATTTAATACATTTCTTCCTAAGCAGCCATTTTATAGTCGATTATTATAATGTATTTCTGATTTTTCATCAAATTCAAACCGCTATTTTGAAATTTTCCAATGGGATTTTCAAAATTCTGACTTCAGAATCGTAAAGAGCGGACAATTTTACTTCGGAAAAGTGCTATTGGTTATTTTTAGTTTTTTTTCGACAATTTTTTAGGCAAAAAACTAATCGACTATAAAATAGCCGCTTAGGAAGAAATGGGTTAAAGTAATTAGAAATGCTTGGGACACAAAGAATGGATCTTAGAAGATTCAAGTTCAACTCTTTCATTCTATGGTTGATAAAGATTTAATGATATCTAAACACATGGAATAAAGGACCGAATAAAGCAACAGAACTGTGGTAATTTAAATTATTCAATTTCTGAATAATAGATGTTGTAATTACTCCGAGTGATTCTTTTTATGATTGTAAGAAAAATCAATGACTAGTGCGGAATTTTAAGTCGTTGAATTTGTTCGCTCAATGTATATTCTTTTATTCCTAAGTTTTACATTTACAATTTCAAATATAAAATTTATGCTTAAGAATCAATACAGTTTGCATGAATATTAAATGTAATATATGTGAATAAAATATACATATTATTATTGGTTCTCTTACTAATTAATTTAAACTTTTATACATGTCATATTTGAAAATTGAAAGTATGTCAGTACTCGATATTATTTTAAATAGCTTCGTTCATTAAACGTTTATCCATGTATGATTCAGTCGCTACCTTTTATGACTTTCTCATAAAATAATTCAGTCAAAGTAAATCTGTCATAAATATGTGCAGCCCTTGATCTATAGTTGTAATAAATGTATGTATTGAAAGCGCTGTCGCTCAGGTAAGTACAAAAAGACAGAAAATTATTGACTACCTCAAAAAATTTTTGGGCAGAATAATTACGTAATAAATGGGCTTATTTTAACAGTTTTGCTTGATTCAAATATACTTTAAATATCGTGTTTGTGATATTTTAGTCCATTAATCATAAAAGAGAGCTCGATCCCATTTACTATTATTGAAAATCATTATTTGAAGTATTTCAATAATTAAATGCTACTACCGGTTACTTGAATCGATAATAGTTTCATTCATACATACGAATAAATTATATTTTCACTGGGCTTGTCGATGCAGTACCTAACACGTATATTCGATCACCAAATATAGAAGCAGGAGAACATTGATGAAAATGTCAATGCAGACATTTCACTGTATGAAAAGGTGGCCTTTGAATATTCGAACTAACTAGCGTAGGTTTCGGAGGCGACCGCCAGAAACTTTCGAAATCGTCATTGAATTTTGAATATTTACCATTCAGAGAAATGCGCACGTATAGCTGTATTCAAAGTACGAAAGTCAAACTATTTGAGATTGGTTTCGTGGTTAAAGTATAAATACATTGACGCTTTATGACCAATAATGTGAAAATTCTGTAGTATAAAATATAGTGATGATTGGAATATCTATTATTGTGAACAATGTCCAGTAAAATAGAAGAAAAGATTAATTATTTGTGAAATATATATATTTAACAAAAGGTCGACAAGGTGGAGGAATAATTTCTTCTTTTACGAGGCAGTTTTTAATGTAAATTTTCACAAGTCATAAATTATGCTTTTGAAGCAATTTCTATTTCAATGCACGGAATAATGGGTGAACTCGAAAAAACGTAGCTCGTTAGAAGCGGCAACAATGAATATTTGATTGCGCGTAAAATAAAAAAATACAACGCTCGCTATAAAACAATCGGATTCTTTTACATTTTACGAGTACTGCTTCATTATTTGAATTATTCTTGATTACGCTGCCATAAATTATGATGTTGTATAATAAAATATATATATTAAGCATTCTATCTTTATTATTTGTGTCAGCGTTTAATGAAAATGCAGATAATAACATGCAGTAAAATTAATCAACCGAAGTATTTATCACGAATTATATTATTATATAATCTTATTACGCAAATGAGTGGTCCATAGAGGGATCGAGGATTCCGAGCCAATAATCGAAAGTGTTCTAGTATCAATTAACAAGATTCTAATCCTGTTAAAGCAGCGCGTTACACACACACACATATATATATATATATATCGAACTCGACCGTTGTGAGTTACTCTGAGTTTTCACACGTGTAGAAATTCTGCAGTGTATACACACTGTATAGCTTTTATGTCAGCCCTTGACAATGGCGCACGTGATAATAAAATATGATTTTCGAAACAAAAATGCTTAGCCCTTTCAAATCCGAATTTTTATGGAGATAACATTCAGAAGAACAGTGTCACAAGATGATTTATGGTTTTATTTTTACATTATTTTTCCAATAAAATTTTGGATTTTATTTTTAGTGCTTTTAGTGCTGTTTTTATTTCTGTAGAAAGTTGAGTTTTCTATATATAGAAGAATTCTGTTATATGAGCTATCAACGTATATGGAACAGTACAATTGCAGGATTCAAATTTTTTTTGACGAAGTTTAGAAAAAAAAAAAATGAAACTTTTATGTCCATTTACAATAGACAGGTGGATATATACTCGATACTGTATATATACCTTTTACACTAGAGATAAAAGACTTACAAAGTTATTACATCCATCGGATATCGATATACACGTATTTGATACTCGACCGACTCTAATATTTACGTGTATATACATTTCACTGTCAGACCAGAAGGATCGAAAATTCCGAGAATGTTATGAAAATATCGGCGGAGCTGCTCGTGATTTCGAGCGGGTATCCAATGCACGCGAAACTTCCCAAAATAAATGTATTTTGTATTTTTAGTGTAATAAGGAATCACGAGAGTGGGTGCTATTCGGATTTAAAATTTAACCCGGCTTATCCGAGGATCCGACACTTTTTTCTCGAATCCCTTTATGAAGAGAATCCAATATCGCGATGGGCGCAAACTTGGCAAGGCAATCTACAAAAGTAAAACTGTTCTTCTGACATTTTCCAATCGTCAAAATTGTTACGCGAAATAATGCATTGCATAAACTAATAAACGGCTCTCCTGCTTATTTTTTTTTTCATTTTAAAGCAACACACTCGATTCAATAAGTCACTTAGGCAGGACCGGTACGAATATTTACACGCGAGATTCGAAAAGAACGGGTATAGGTTGGGGATTACGCAGCGAATGCACCCAGTGGAAATGGGATATCCTACGCTGCTTCTCGGATTGCGCTCTGTGCGATCGAAGGACGCCGCTGCATTCGCCGAGAGAGAGAGAGAGAGAGAGAG
>UELV01182185.1:27029-48820 GCA_900490015.1 Megastigmus stigmatizans
CGTTACACACACACACACATATATATATATATTACATCAGGCTAATGCTCTGTAACCACTGTACTATATAGATATATACGTATCGATGTCGAACTCGACCGTTGTGAGTTACTCTGAGTTTTCACACGTGTAGAAATTCTGCAGTGTATACACACTGTATAGCTTTTATGTCAGCCCTTGACAATGGCGCACGTGATAATAAAATATGATTTTCGAAACAAAAATGCTTAGCCCTTTCAAATCCGAATTTTTATGGAGATAACATTCAGAAGAACAGTGTCACAAGATGATTTATGGTTTTATTTTTACATTATTTTTCCAATAAAATTTTGGATTTTATTTTTAGTGCTTTTAGTGCTGTTTTTATTTCTGTAGAAAGTTGAGTTTTCTATATATAGAAGAATTCTGTTATATGAGCTATCAACGTATATGGAACAGTACAATTGCAGGATTCAAATTTTTTTTGACGAAGTTTAGAAAAAAAAAAAATGAAACTTTTATGTCCATTTACAATAGACAGGTGGATATATACTCGATACTGTATATATACCTTTTACACTAGAGATAAAAGACTTACAAAGTTATTACATCCATCGGATATCGATATACACGTATTTGATACTCGACCGACTCTAATATTTACGTGTATATACATTTCACTGTCAGACCAGAAGGATCGAAAATTCCGAGAATGTTATGAAAATATCGGCGGAGCTGCTCGTGATTTCGAGCGGGTATCCAATGCACGCGAAACTTCCCAAAATAAATGTATTTTGTATTTTTAGTGTAATAAGGAATCACGAGAGTGGGTGCTATTCGGATTTAAAATTTAACCCGGCTTATCCGAGGATCCGACACTTTTTTCTCGAATCCCTTTATGAAGAGAATCCAATATCGCGATGGGCGCAAACTTGGCAAGGCAATCTACAAAAGTAAAACTGTTCTTCTGACATTTTCCAATCGTCAAAATTGTTACGCGAAATAATGCATTGCATAAACTAATAAACGGCTCTCCTGCTTATTTTTTTTTTCATTTTAAAGCAACACACTCGATTCAATAAGTCACTTAGGCAGGACCGGTACGAATATTTACACGCGAGATTCGAAAAGAACGGGTATAGGTTGGGGATTACGCAGCGAATGCACCCAGTGGAAATGGGATATCCTACGCTGCTTCTCGGATTGCGCTCTGTGCGATCGAAGGACGCCGCTGCATTCGCCGAGAGAGAGAGAGAGAGAGAGAGAGAGGGACAGCGACGTATCGATGCCTTTTGTGTGGGCGCCGCTGCGTTTATATCCCAACGGGAGCTCGGGGCAAACTGTTTGAGGTATCGTCGAGAGTAGGAAGTTTACGAGGAGCGCGCGGTGAATTTGATCCGCCGAGGGCTCGAAAGTTGTTGGGCGAAATTGATTGGTAAGCACCGACTCTACCTCTCTTGTGGGATACTCTCTCTCTCTCTCTCTCTCTCTCTCTCTTTGTCCTTTTAAAATGCGGAATTGTAATTGGAACGGGGCAAGTTTGCCGCGACGCTCGGCCGTGTGTCCGGTTATGAGGTCTGTGCTATGCTGCTATGCTGACCGACGAGCTCGGACGACGCGCTGCGGCTCTTTTATTTCAAATACCGCGTGGGTGGGATTTGCTCGAGCGCGGATTAACTGCGCAAGCTTTTAGTTTAAGCATTGTAATGGATTCGGTGTAATATACTTTTGCGTTCGGTATGTAGAGTAAAGAAATACAAAGATATTCCGTAACTTGTAATGCCGTCAGATATTTTGTCCTTTACGAAGACGAAAATGTTTCATTAACCGCCGCACGATGAATGTACGAACTCGAGAGACTAATCGTCTCACTTGCATAACAAATCCAGGCGAAAACTCAAAATTGGATATAAGAAGCCGCGCGGTTAACGAAGACCAGACGAAACGAACGTCGCGACGCATTAGAGTGTAATTTTCTATTTACGCCGGGCCCAACTTATACCGTAGTCGTGTCCCCTCCGTAATCACTTTATTCACCAAGATTAAGCGCGACGAAATTACTCGGCTGCGTTGCTCCTCGCCCAGACGTGATTGTACCATCTCTTCACCTTCTCCCATCCACCCACACACGTATAACACACAGAGTCGGCTAAGCGATTCCGGAGCATTGCGTGATAACGTGTTCTTCGGAGAGACGGAGAAGGGCATCAGTTCCGATCGTCGACGCTTGGGAAATTTCACATCGGAATTCCCCGGACGAGATTCCCCGACGAGCATTCGGTTTATATACACAAGCACGCCTCGCGCATGTAAGGTGCTTTGGATACCTTGAGCCGTAATACCCGATGCTTTTGATCTGGAGCGAGTCGAACGGTCGATAGACGGTTATACCTTATCCTCTATGTCGGAGAAAAATTTCTTAATGGGAAAAAAGTCTGGCGCTGGTTTTTATGGGCTTCGATCGAGTGTATTAAGGACATTAGAGGAGAACTGCAGTGTAAGGTAAGCGAGTTTTTTTTCAGTGCGAAAGTTATGGGCTTTTTGGAAAAATAAGTGTCCGCGCAGCGTAGGACGTTAGCGGTGACAAGGGATTAAAGTTATGTTCCCCAGCGTGAAATTAAGAAATTTGATGAAATTGAGTTGCGCGCGCGCACGGGCTTTAATAACGCCTACGACGACATGGTTGCGTCCCTGAAAAATTGCTTACAGCGCACCGCTTGTGTGTTTTATGGCAAATTGTTATTTTATTTTAAAAATAGTTATATACGGTTGTTACGCTTTCTGCGATGGCCGAGAAAAGACGCGCGCTCTCAAGGTGACGCGGGAGAATGAAATCCATTGAGGAAATTGCGACTCGACAAAGGCTCTAAGGTGATTTAACGCGAAAGAGGAAAGTTTTCGTACAAATAAATGTTTTTGTAATTTTAAGAGTCACGATGTCATTTCTTTCGTAAATATTCTCATCAAGATTAATGGAATGCGATAAGTTTACTTACGTGTTCGAGGTTAGGCTAATGTATAAGTAACAAGTACTCACCTGTAACAGAAAAAAGAATGTAATTAGACATGTACGTGTTAATATGAAAGTTCATTTTTCCAACATTCATTTTCGCAGTTATTCCTACTCGGTTGAAAATACATTACTTGAACGTATTCGAGTACAAGTGAAATTTCAAACATTGCAATATGAACAGTATGATCGTAGACAAGCTCGAGTTTCTAAAACGTACGTTGCTTGGCTTTTCTTGAGAAGCTATACTTTTCGATAAGGTGCCAATGCATATCTTGAATAGCATACAATATTCCGCGAACAGTAATGGTGAAATTAGGGTGTATCAAGACGCGAGAATATACGCTCTTAACACGCGTGTCGATACTTTCGCGCGGATATTGAGCACTGTATTCCAGCAGCTATCACTCATTTTCCTTCCCTACAGCTTTTCAAATCAATCTTTTGTAGCCGTGCATTAGCGTAAGTGTACGGCAGCTCAAAAGTACAAGAGATGAGCCTCACTCGTACTCATATTCAGTTTGTTACTCATGGTTAGATCAATGTAAGGTATTTTCGTATAACCGCATTAATTCAAACGCAAAATCCATACTCGCAGAATTTGAATTTTCGTATTTAAAATTAACATAAACATTTTCTTGTGCAAATATGATACGAACTTCGCTTAAAAGTTTTATGTATTCCCTTATGCCGTTGGCGAACGAAGCGCGGTTTAAAAAGTATATACAAACTAGACTAATTATGAAAATCTATTTCCCTGGAATACCAACTATTGCAAAGTACATTTAGCGAACATGATAAATAAATTACTGACGTCAAACTTTCTGCTATTGAATTCTAGCTTCAATTATGCCAAGTTCAGAATTTAAAACACTATAATGCATTATATTATATTGTACGCATAAAATTACTGTATATATTACATTTGAAACTAAACAATAAATATCAAAAATAAATCGAGCGTAAAAATAACATTCCAATAAGTTCGAAAGCAGAGTAAAGGCTCTAAAAAATTTGCATTACTACTTTACGAGACAATGTGAAAATCCCGTTCGAACGTACTTACGGCATTACAAAATAAAAAGAAAAGAGAGAGAGAGAGAGAGAGAGAGAGAGAGAGAGAGAGAGAGAGAGAGGAGGATGCGAGAAAAGGAAGCTGGAAACACCGGAGAGCTTTCAGCCAGACTCTGTTAGCTTAAAAACTTCTTAAATGGCATCGTCAGCGCAACATCGAAGCGCTCGGCATCTCGATATAAAGATTTTACGATTTTTTCGAGAGAAAAAAAAGAGGCATACGCTGTGTTCCATTTCAACCTCAAGATATTCCGCTCCTGGCGCATCTAAAGAGGAAAACAAAGTTACGGTCGAACGCGTAGAGAGAAAGAGAGAGAGAGAGAGAAAGTCGTGAAAATCGAATTGGCTCATTTATGAACTTTCAAAGTATACGCGTTTGTCTCCTCCGGAGGGTCTATGGCCTTTAATTCCATAGTCTCTCTAGCGAGCGAAATTGAAAGAAACTCGTGGTAGAGACGAGAGAGGAATATTGATTACCGCGTCTGGATGGCGATTGATATAATTTATATTTGTTGCTCGCTTTACGCGACGATTCTGTGTTGTCGATCGCTGCGCTTTAAAAATAAACGGTATAATCCACGTCGGTACGATGAGCTTTTTTTATAACCTCATCGTATCCGATCCAATTCCAATCGCTCGTGGACGCGGAAAGATATTGAATGGAATTAATTCGTGATTCTTTAAAATCTGTGTTATATTCTCTACTGTTTATATTCTATCGTTTATTTAGATCAGCGATTAAAAATAGTCATTATAAGAATCTTTATGCTGTTCAAGGCTATACTTTAATATTTTTTTTTTACGATTTTTATATGAGTGTAACCATTCTACTTTTTAAAACCCAAGGGTCGCCAGTTTTTAATGGCATTCATACAATTCTTCAGTGAACCTACAGCCAAGTCGATATTTTTTTACGGCTGATCATGAATTTTAGACTTAATGGGTACGCGATTCACTTTGCAGTCTAATATTAAAGCAGGCCTGCATTAAATATATGTTACTCGCAAATCTGGACTGTTTTAATTACTTTGGTTTTATTGCAGCTTAGTTATTATCTGTGGTAGTGAGATTTGCAACAAAATTTTATATTTATTTGCTTCGAGTATTTAAACGTGAATATTGCACGCAAAAATACGAAGGCTTTATAAAAAAAGAAATGAAAAATAAATATTTGTACGGTTAATCATTTGAATCGAATATGAATTTCGACACGTTACATAAAGCTCAATGTTTTTAATACGTTCATCATTAAATTTTTATATACCATATCACAAGGTTAAAGGAGCCATCATTTAAAATTTATGTTTATCCAGATTTAGAACTCTGAAAAGATCATAAATAATTAAAGGATTGAAGTTGAAATAGCTGGTATAATTTAATCTCTTGAATTTTCTTTTTAATTTATGACGCGCACCTCTGGGAAAAAAATTAATATATATTTCCGATTATCAAATTCAACACAAGTGCATTTATTAAATAACGGAATATGTAAATCACATTTTTTTCTTTCATTTTATCGATTGTGAAATCTTTATTTCGTTCCCTCGTAAAATATATTTGGACAACTTTATGTCGATTTCGCACATCGTAGTTTTACTATATGGTACTATATTCTCGCTAGGAAAATAGGAGGCTCAAATTGATGAAACGAAAGCAATGGCTTTCGAAAAAGAAGCATCGAATTCCCGCTCGAACCTCAATTTCAAACGGTTTTTCGACCATTCGTTAACCGCCGCATCTATATGCTATCTATCTATTCAAATTACTCGTGTGTTACACGAAGCATATACGCTATATGTGCCGTGTAAGTTGAAGGAAATCGAGCGTATCAAGGCGATCGCTCTATTACACGCGAATTTCTATCTATACGTATACCGTAGATACGCTATTCCAAATATTCCAGCCAGCTGTACGATAAGGCTCATCTCAATTTAAGCGAGATAAGCCGTACCTTTTCTTTTTAATTCCAAAGTGGCCGTATACGCTTTCTGACACTTATCTTTAAGTGAAAAATCCTCAGTTACTTATTCACTGTGCCGCGTTTTTTTTTGCGGGTTTACGATCGGATTATGGATATGCGCTTATAACCTCGGACTTCTTAAATCACTTTTCCCCGTAGTTCATCCTGTGCCCTTTACTCGTGGGAAATATTTAAACACCTATTTAATTTTTCCACGATTCGATCGAACTGCGATTGAATTACCGAACGCGTCCACTTGAGAATTCAGCAGATTCAATCCCTACTTTAAAATCCACTTCGACGCTAATTCAAGCCGAAAAATTCCATCGTGTATAAACTCGTTAGCTGAGGACCGAGAAGGGGAAGCGACCCTAACGCAGCCGTGTTCCATTATCGACGACACCCCCGATCGCGTCTGCCGAGCTCAGACGTCAGGACATACATAAATAATCCCCAGCTAACTCAGACATCTCTGCAAGCCGAAACATCTCTACGTGATTCTTGTATGAAAATGCACAGGTATATATGTCGTATTGGACGGAGAGAAAATCAAGCAAGTAAAATATAGAGTTTCCGCCGCGTATCTTAACGAATCGAGACGATGTTCTCTGCCAGGACACGTAGCTCCTGTCCGACCTAACGCTGCCTTTTACTACTCGTTGCGCCGCCACAGAGACGCTACACCGACTGCATTTTTCATGATGTCGGCCGCTGCAGGCCTGGCGAATTGATACTTTATACCACGTTTGTTATTCCGGAACAGCAGAGGAGGAGATTTTTGCCTTTGAAAAGTCGTGGCCTGAGTAGTTTAGCACGAGGATTTCGCGTAGAGCGATGAGATGCGAGCATTAAGGATGATGAATAGTGGATGTCGGTCGGTATTCTATAAGGAGGGAGCTGTTTGTACAAAGCGTGCGAGGTCGATGTTTTTCAAGTCCCGAGAATATGTGAGTGAGAGCTGTCGCGGCTTTTTCGGTTATAATGCGATTTGCGATTTTTCATCTCTGCGGCTTTGAGCTGCGGTGAGTACTTTTTGCGCGTTTGGCCACTTTTTCGCGTCGATTGAATTTAACATTTAAATTCTGTCGTTCCGAATCGAATTGTTCTTCGTGTGTGGAATATTTAATATTGATGAGGCGCGTTAGTTGATGGCTTGATTTACTTTAGATAATTGTCGTGGGATTGTGAATTTATAGAGACTTTTATCGTTATAACGCAGCTTATTTTATAATATTTCTTAATTATTATTTCTTATTATTTATAATATTGAATTTATAATATCATGGCTGTATTGTAGAAATTTTGCAATTAAATTTATTCATAAGCTGCTCATTCAACTTCTATAATAATTTCTACTTAATATGAATCACACCTGCTTTACAAATTAGATGACAATCAATTAGCCTACAAACTTACTATCTGCAGTCGAGAACTGGTTCATTTATTCAATGAGAGCACTTTTGAGTTGGCACAAATTTCCTAATACTTTTGTCGAATGCGCACTTTCAAAGTATACTTTATACTCACATCTAAAGTAAAATGGACTGCGGATAGTCGAAGTCCATCAACGCCGGGATAAAAATTCTCATCGGCTGCGTGTCCATAAATCAATTGAGAAATACATCAAAAGCCAGGCTCATAAAATAATATACAATCCGGTTACACAGATCGCGCATATCAGCGATGAAACAACCGAATCTCTCCACACGCTGATCCATAACAATAAATGTAAAAGGTACGTTAGCGACACACCCACACAACCCAGGTTATAAAAATTCACGCGGGTAAGCCGTGCCGCTAATCTGCCCGATAAAAATCCACGCGCCCGGAACCACGCGATTTTCCGCCACCTCCATACCCCTACCATTATTATTATTATCATTATTATACTAGTAGCGCGCGAGGCTCTCGGGAAAATAAAAATTCATGCCTTATCGAGCGCGACGTCGCGGATAGAAAAGAACCGCGATCCTCGTCATCGCCTCTGCAAAAAAAAACCACACACCAGGGGCTACTCATAAATAAACATCGAAGTAGCTGCTCTCGCTGCTGGTGGGCTCTTATGAAATCGAAGCTTTAGCGGACCGCGCGCGCGCGAATCGCCCGCGGCAGGTTTTTGAGGCAGTAAAAGTGCGCGGTTAAATTTTAGTGCCTCTATCGGTGCGCGTCGATCGCCTCTTGCTCGATGCGAATGCGATTCCTCGGTCTTCCTGCATACCGAGTTGGCGGTAATTGCTCTCTCGGTTCTATGCGCAAAGAGTTTTCAAGAGCGAGGAGAAGGGGATAAAGTTCGAAGTAATATCGATGGGGAGCTAAACGTTTATTGATTCGCGTGTATGCACGGGCTCGAAATAGATGCGGGCCACATCTATCCATAGTTGGAAGAACGAAATGTTTGGTTTAGAAATTTTATTAGCGCACGATATGGTTTTGAGTAGAGCAAATTGGCTGGTGAGTAAATTTTCAGCGGATGTGTATGAAAATCGATGACTGCGTTATATTGCGATATTCTGGTCTGGAGTAGTTCCTTAAGCCGTTGAAATAGTGTGTGCTCTTTTATCGCGTGAATAATGTATGCGACATTGGACGTTTCAACTCATTTATTACAAAGTTTATGCGCATTGACCAAGTGCACTTGCGCATTATTAATTATTATTATTCTTATTGTTTTAAAAGCTTAACATAAATGATAAGTTTAATGGTCTCTTTTGAAACTTTCACCACCATTTCTCGAGTGTATTCTGTTAAGAAACTATAAAAGTCTTTAGAGAAGAGTCTTTGGCGATTAAAAAAAGGAGACTATTTTTTATTCTTCGAGAAACTTGGATGCTAAAAACTGAACATTCTCGAGCGCAATAAGAGAAGTTTTTCCGCTCTACCTTTCGTCGTCTATAATCTTTCACATAGAATATATATGCTTGTACTTTTATTTTCTTCCTGGTTATCAAAAGATGAAAGTGCACGAGGAGAGCAGAAACTAAGGATTAGGTAAGCTTATATTGAAAATGTCTCCTTCTTGCAGCAGATTATGAAATTATTTTTTTATTCTCGTAAAGTGAATTTAATACGTCGCAAGAAACAATATTCGCATGAGTGATCTTCGTTACTACAATGTTTATTTCGACTTATATTCTGAAATATTATTAAAGCACTTTTAAATTTGCTTCTTAAAATAATACGCTCCGACAATTTCAATTTTAATAATAGTAATTTTAACATTACTATAACAAACTGAAAGCAATGAAGCATCGCCGATTATAAAAAAAATTTGGTATAATTACAAAAACACTTCATCGGAAAAAAAACAAGATTCTTCTCAAAGGTGTAAAAATACAAAGCTTAATCTTCTTCCGAAATTCACTGGACAAATGAATCAGGCCTCGCTCGAGACTTACGTAAAAGATTACCTTCCTTGCACCAAACATCCTCCCCCGCGACAAATTGAGTTAGGCACTTTAGCGAAATAGACGAGCGAAATACGGTAGGAATTCGCTAAACGAGGAAGTAACCCATACGGAGCGACTCCTCGTCTCGAGAACTTCAGCCGGTGCCGCGCACAAAACAATCGGTTTCAATATTGAAAAAGACGGTACACACAAAAGCAGTTCTTGTCGAAGCTCGACATGAATTTATTGCCATTTCTATAGAATTTATAAATATATGTTATATAAAATTATTATTTGTTCCCTGGTGATGTAAGGTTCCCCAGTGCTTTGTTTGAAAACCTTTTGTTGGGACATCGTCTGGAACTGAAGGATCCGAGGCTTTTCTCTTTACAGCAGCACATCTTACGTCATTAATAAATGTCAATTGTTGTGGCTCCGTAATGAGTTCTTTAGATTCCTTTTGAAATTATTTTTGCTGTTTGTACGCGCTCATTCTACCTTTTACGTTAATTGAATCGTGAACAAAAGATTATTGTATATTTAATTAACTAAAATTAATATTGATTGCACAATTCGTTATGTACGAGTAATTTATGGATAAAAGCTTTTAGACCGTGATGGAACAGCTTTTAAAAAGTTTTGAATTAGAAATCATTTTTATGTGCATATTACAAAAGTTGTAATTTGAATGATGAGTGTATTGCGGAAAAAGACAATTTGTAACGGTTTGAATGGATTTTCCTCGGGCTAAAAAACTGTCTAATGCTGCGCAAAATTAAAAAGACTCGCGGAAATAAAAAGTTTCTCAAGTTCCCCGGGAAATCCCATCAGTAGTTTAATGCAAAACGTACAAGTTAACCCAACGCGAAACTCTCTTCCCCCCTTGTGAGAAAGTATATGTCGAATAAAATTTCCATCTTGGAACAAACGGATGTCTTTGTATACAAATTCCCACCGAAGTCTCATCTTTTTCTACGCGAGGCTTCTTTTCTCTAGCCTTTAAACAGACTTTTTTTCCATGAAAATCGATTGTGAATAATTGTGGAAAAAAAAATTCTGAAACGTTTTCAGTAGAGAATAGGTATTTATGTACGTTACCAATGGCTATGAATAATTCAGTTCAAACAGTTGACCTCCAACACACATAAATACACAGTTTTTCATAGTAAAATATTGCCTCTACAAAATTAAGTTAATTAATTTAAATGACCTGTGAATCTTCTTTTACGTTACTGGCTCGCGAAAAATAAAATTTTAATTGTGCACACACTCTTGTTCAGTAAACAACTTGGTGTTGCAATCTACATATTTACAAAGTAAATTTTTCCGAATTTTTAATTTATTCATAGTTCCGACTTTTAATGTCACCACCTTTTTACGTACTTTCTTGAAAAAACTTTAAATTTTTTCCATTTAAAAAATAAACTCCCCCAATCGAAGACGGAGCGCAAATTATTTCTTTTCTAAACCGCGTACGGTGCATATATAAAGCCAAAGAAATACGAGACGAAGATGTCGCAACGTTTCTCGCTATGAAAAATGCAAAGGAGTCGGATCCATCCTGCAGAAGCTTCTAGATCCTCTTCCGTCTCACCCCCACAAGAACTGAAAAATCTCAACCCGTGTGTGTGTGTTTTCCTTTTTTCCTCCTCTGCATAACCCCGCGAAAGTCTTTTTTCCACCTCAAAACCGTGGATCTTCTTTTACTGACAGGACTGGAATATGAACGAAATTCTAGACTTACGCAATTACGGGACTTTGCCTTTGAAGCTACACGTCTCTCCACGTTCCATGTCAACGGATAATTGTATTTGGTTGAAATGATAAATGGAATACGTTAAAGTTTGCGCGGTCGCGCGTGTGCGTCCATTTAATAAAAATCAAGCATTATAGCATTAACCTTTAATTATGGAAATGTAATAAATTATCTCGTTCTCGCATCGCGGTATAGCCGCTTTATTTTCATGCTCTACTTTAATTATCGTTCATTTTCAAATGCATCAATTGATTCATTTTCTGATGCATAAATTTCAATTCATTTTTATATTATATGTTAATACGCGAAGAATGCTTGCGTTCGCAACTTGATCAATGATATTGTATGAGTAACCCAGTTTCTATTTCAGAAGAGATTTTTTTTTCTCGAGTTCGTGAATTTATATATACCGAGGAAGAAATAATAATTGTTTCAGGTCGTTATTTAAGCAGAAAGTACGTACTTATAACGAAGCATGTTTCGAATTCACAGCGAAATATTAAGCTTTCCAAGAACGAAGAGCAAATTTAATAGCAACACAAATCTTTGTTAATAATAATAACACAGCATTTTATTGCAGTTTATATGTACCATCAATGAATATATTGATGTTCCGTAATACTCGAATATTTAAATTTAATGTTTTTGCTGATTTAAATTTTATGGTTTATACGTTAAAGTCGAGGCATACATAGTCAGTAGTATATAGTCTCTCGAAGAATAAAAAGAAAAACGACCGCCTCGCAGCAAAATCAACATAATTTATGTTCCTTTTATGAATCTTTTGTGGAAATTTTCCCAGTAAAATTGTCCTACACTTTGCATATATATCATAGTAACCTTAGCTTTCACATGTAAGCTGCGGCCGGTAATTTGTCGGGAAAAATCGATTGCGCGCGAGGAGCAATAAAGTAAAAGCAGTAATTAATATTTTTGCCTTCGCCTCGTCATAATATTATGTTTTAATCTGTTTACAAAGAAAGAAAAAAACAGTCAAGTGCGTCAAGAGTCGGTATTATTGAAATAAACTTGAAACATGCAACTAATTACACACGCACAGAAATTGTAGCTGAGAATTACTTTTCACGACTATTTACAGCCAACTTAAACAAAGAGTTACTCGTAGCTTGTTCGGCCTTCCTCCACATCGAATCCAAACTCTTCACATGCTACAGTCCCCCGATGATGCTCATAACGATATATTACTCGATATCAGAAAAAAATTCGTTTGATAATTTTTTTCGCCCATTCTTTCTCAACTTTTCCGCACAGCTTGCACAGTGTCGAGATACTTCGAGTTGGTTTTATTGCAGCGCGTCCATTTTTATACGCGCTACGACGAGGCGCCGCTATTGAATTGCAAAAAAAGGTAGTAGGGGGATGGAAAGTATGCATCGGAGAGTCGACCGCGTCGGTGATAGCGCTTAATTGAGTTTCGCGCGGACGACGCTGGAATTTTCTCTCTCGCTCTTGTGGTGTAGTCGCAAGAGGGTAGGTTTGCAAAAAGGAAGGTTATACCGGAGTAGGATGCCGAGCCTCGTGTATACCGCGAGAGTGTATTATAGATAAGGCAGACACTCCACGGCAGGAGGAAATCAATTTAAAAATCGCGAGGTTCGGCAAGAGGGATATTACGCTTCATTGAATATACAAATAGAGCCGTTTTTCCACGTAGTAGCTGGTATTTCAGTGCAGTTTGGAATTGATTTTGTGTTAATACAGCGAGGTTACGCGTATTCTTTAATCTTCGCGTAATTAATTCATACGAAGATTCACGGTATTCGCTGTGTGCAGTCGGCGTGAAAAAGCTTCCCAGAATTCCCGAGATATTCATCTATCTAGAGAAAGCATATATATTTATAAAATAAGCACAGTCGCGATATACCGTCGAGTATTCACTGATGGGTATCGATGTCAAGCACTTGCAAACTGTGCAATGAATCAGTTTGGTCGCACCTACATATGCATAAACTCAAGGACTCGCTGGGAGTTTGCAAACATACACGGAGAATCTTCACACCTACTTTACTGCATCGAGAATATACATTTAACGGTGTATATACCATGGGAATTCACTGCAACCGCGGTTCGGACAAACGTGTATCGTTCGACAGATGCAGGTTGCGCGTGAGGTTTCGAGGTATTTTCACAGTTGCAGCCGTGAACTATACGCGAGGAGAGAGAGAGTCACGTTCCGGCGGTGAGCGAGAAGAAGCAATTCCGTAGAAGCACAGACCCAGAACCGGGGATTATGTTATCTGCAGCGGCTATATATAGGGATTGCGAATAACCACGGGCTACTTAGCGGGGATTCACTGCGTTATACAGCGCCAACTGCGGGCCCCTTCCTTTTTACAAGATCCGCGGCGTCGATAATTGTTATTGTTTTGCGACCGTGGGAGTAATTGGTTTTGGAACGATTGTATAACGGATGCTCGCTTGGGAAGAAGCTTTGGGGGTTTATTTTTGTTCTCGCGGTAAATGGGACTTTCGTTGGGTGGGAGGAACTACTCGCGGCGAAAGGTCATTTTTCACTGTGGCGGGTAAATGAAGCGACTGCGGAAAATGTTTCCCTTTTTAACTTTTAGCAGCTTTTCTCCGCGGCCTTGTTGTTGAAACTGCGGTAGCATCGGACAAAAATACCGCGAATCTCCGCAAGTTTCGAATTTCATTCGCGAGGCAGGTCAAACGTCATCCGATCGCTCGTACAGTCGAGCCCCACCATTACACACAAAAACGAACAAGGCGCAGATAGCGATTTCATTTCATTAGCGAAAAAGCCTTTCTCTCTCCCCACCCACACATACACAGACTGAATATACCCTCGTCCAGTTTTAAGTACATTGGTCTGTTTCCTCATCGTTTCGTCATCCCCTAATCCACCGGCAAACCGAACCTCTTCTCGTAGACCCTATTTATGCCACGCAATCGCGACAAATTGACTCCCCGCCAAAATTACGCACCGGCTAATAATTATTTTCCTCTCTCCGCTTGCACATTTTTTTCTTCGATTAAAGTCGCTCGTGTGCGGATAATTGGGAGTCACGTGCACGATAGGGAGTCACGCGTTCGACGAGTGTATACACATGCACACAGACACGAGAGCTGGAGAACGAATAATTAAAAGTCATTGTGGTGGTCCGAAATCGTTGAATTTTCTGGTTATACAATTCGGACAATTATTATAAAATAAGAGGAGGAACGCCGCGGAAAGTCCGCGGGCTGAATTTTAATGAGTTGCAGCTGCGAAACCTAATTAGTCCGAGTGCCACGCGACGATGGGAAAATGAGGGATTTTGTGTTTTTTTTTTCCTTCTCTTTCACAATGATTTAATGAGGTCCTGCGATGGGTTTGAGAGAGTTTTCTCGCGTCAGCGATCAATGTTTAATTTATGACTAGTTATTTGTCAATCTGTCTCTCTGCTTTTTCTATCGTCGATTGTGATCACGAGGTCCTTTAATGATGTTCTTTGAAGGAAGAATGAGACGAATTCGAGCGTTGAGTGATAAAGAACTTGCGGCTGGGGGACAATTAAAACTTTCACGCGTAAATACTTGGCTTTGATTAAGTACGCGTGTCTGAATTTGCGACGTACTGAATGCATAAAGATATTTCTTGCACCGAGACTCGATTATCTGAGCTTTTTGTACACTTTTTTCTTTCTACTTTTTGCTGCTGAACCGCATCATAAAAGTTTCACGGCCATATGCCCGTATTTTGCACAAGACAAGATTTTAATCGCACGCCAATAGAAACAACCATCACTTTCGCTTCGTACACTGGCTCTCTATACTCCATTAATATTTCACTTTCATCCAGCCCGTGTTCCACGATAATTATATCAAAATCACCAACGCCATCGATCAACTTTTCACCTCGCGAAATTTTTCCGCAGCTCCGTTGTAAATCAGCCGGCCAGGACGTACGTAACGAAAATAGCCGAGAACCCAAATAACACACACACAGACATACACATACACGCGATCTCCCACAACTACAACTCAATCTACCCACACACAAAGGAAATTCACCACGATAAATTTGTTCGCAAACTGCCTCGACCGCCGCCACCTTGTCCCCATACATATTCCCCTGTACTTTATTTATGCTCGCGCGCACCATTATGACGGTGCGGGTAATGTTCTCACTTTGGCATGCAAATCCGCAGACTATCGAGTTTCTTTCGCCGACGACAAACTGTCAGCCGCGGCCAAGATTCCAGATCGAGACATTGAAATTTTCGGCTCGACGGGTTTAGCGTTTAACAAAGTGGGAGGACACGCGGGGACTTTAGCCTGTGTCACGAGCGAAGCGCTTTGCTGCGGTTATCAATTAAAAGTTCGCTAACGAAATTTCGCTTGTGTGACGAGGTGATATTTCCGTTCCGCGCGGCTAGACATGCTTCGTTTTTTTTTATCCCCTGCATTTATCCCGCGGATTTTGAATAGCTTGTTAAGATCTGAGACGCTCAGCGGCTTACATATACGGAATATTCTGGGTCTGAAGGAAAAAGTTGTATTTTCAAGGCACTTCAAGGCCTAAATGAAGTTGAAACGATTGGAAGACAGACTATCAAATTGAAACTGTTTCTCTTCGAGTCTCCTTCATTAAGCTAAATTAGCAATCGACGAGTTTGAAAGCCCGCGCGAAGAACTCGCGCATTAACGCAATTCCGAAGTAAAACAGCCTCACCGCCTCGTAATTCCGAGCTTAAAAAAAAAACGCCTCAGGCCAATCTCCAACTACCTATCCGTGTAAAAAATAAAGACAAAGTGCCTTCTACTCTTACGAAGAACAATAGACGACGCGGGTAACGGTTGCGTTGGGAAAATTGGATCGAGCCTCGGCGATAAAAGTTTCATCCGTTCGTTCAGCTCTTTAAACACTTTCACGCTGATCCCTATACCTCGCTATATGCTGGAAAACTCGTACATTACGGCAGTAGACATTTACGAGCGATGCATCGCCATTTATATTAGTTACCTAATTAAAATCGTCGCTGGATATCGTATAACACTCAGGATGTGTAGACCGGAATGGCTGGTAATTTTAGGACTTGGACATCATCCCTCGCGAATCGATACCATTATCATCAAACTGCAAAATTCCGGCAAGCTCATTACAGGCCCACTGTAGATATTTGATTTGATTGCTCTCTCTACCGTCGCTAAATATGCTTTGTACGATATTCTGTACGGTGTCGCGATGCGCTCGTAAAATTAAGGTAATCTCCGCGGGTGTAAATCTCTCAAGCCTCCCGCCAGTTAGAATCACCCTTTAATTGCAATTTAACAGACGCGCTTGCACTGCAAGTGTCCTACTACGAGTCAAAAACGTCGTAATGACGGCACTTCGTTATACGGTCTTTTCCTTCTAGCACAAGAGTAAAAGAGAGAGAGAGAGAGATAGCGAGAGAGAGAAAGAGAGAGAGAGAGAGAGAGAGAGAGAGAGGGAGAAGAGAGAAGAGAGTATGGCTTTTATGTTTCCTTTCGCGCGACCGCCAGCCGAGTATATATACACGAGACAGTCCAAGGCTAACGAGGCGGATAATGCGAATTAGACGCGCTCGACCTGCTCGCGAAAAATAATGAGCTTTATTTTCATTGAGTTCGCACAGTTCTAGTTTCTTTGTCGCTGCTGCTGGTGCTGCTGTTGGTGCTGTTGCTGCTGCTGCAGCTGTGTGCGTCGATCGATCGCTTTTTGAATAGGGAATCGGTTGGCTGGTCGTGTGTAATCGTATGGTATCCGGAGGTAGAGATACGTCAATATTGTCTGGGTCAACGATGTAGTTTTTTTTACTAATGCAGAGCTGAAGCTACTGGATAATTTCGATATACTTAGTACCACCGATAGATAAGCTCACACCATCCGGCATATGTTTATATAAAGTGTCGGTGTTTTTGTTCATTCTATGCATAACTCGATCTCAAAGTTGAAAATATATTTTCAAAATACGCCTGGTACACACGCGAAAGATTGAACAAGACATCGTCATATCCCGTAACTTACGTACAAACTCCGCAGTTGCTACTGTAGAATGTGTAACATATCCCGCCGCATAGTTTCAGACATTTTCACAAATCTACAAAAATTCCTTCGCTCCAACTTTGGCGGTTATATCCAAAGTTGTACATCGAGAATTCCACGATATAAGCAATTCTCGCGGCCTTTCCATGGAACTCCAACGTCTCCTGCCAACTGTAATTTGTGACAATCGCATAAGTGTACTTGTACTATCGCTTGTACTCGGTATACGAAGGCGTCTCTCTTTCGCTCTATATGTATGTAACGTGAGGACTTTGAGACAAGTCTGAGATGAGCTAGTGAACGAGGTATATATTCGGAATGGCGATGCGTAGCGGACGTATAAGTCGGATATACTTGCATTATGTAAAACTTGTAAAACTTGAGAAATGGAGAATGTGCGAGGCGAGTTTCGGTGGAATTTAGATGTACAATGGGGCTAATTCAAAAGGGATAATTGAAATGCAGTTGATACAGGAACGACAAATTTAGGAATTGAATGTTGATGCGCGTCCATTTGTACAGTTGGCATGCATATATTTCACACTTTAAATTCAATTGAACAGCATGACACGGAATTACGCAAAACGAAGCGTTAACATATTCGCACTTCATCCATCTATGTGCAATGTCGATCCACACACCTTTACCATGTCGACAGGACGGCACGTTTTTCAAAATCCACAGTGTAACAAGTGCTATTTATAAAAGGTGTCGAGTGGCCGTGTGCAAGCGCGGCGATATTCGTGCGACGTATACCGCAGGATATATTCACGTTTCGGCGAACAATTTATTTTAGCGTGAGCGCGGAACGAAGGCACAAGTCAGTCAGTGGGTTAGGGTGTCTCGAGAACCTACAAATCTCGTGCACAACCTCGCCGCTATATACACGATCGAACTTTAATTAAAAAGGCAAAAGGAAAGGCAAGCGAGACTGGATAGCCGAAGAATTAAGGCGGAGTAAATCGAACGGCGCCGCGCACGTCGTAAACATTTCAGACTTTCGCGCCGACATCGCTCTTCTTACTTTCTTCACGTGGCGCGAGCGCGTGGCTTTTTTTTTCCTCATTCGATAAAAAAAAAAAAAGAGAGAAAAAGGACGCGGGGGGCATTACATGTGTCGCGCGTTTCCTTTTGTGATGTATTGCGCGACGAGTTTGTATCGTGATTTGCACGTGAGTGCAATTTTCTTGGTAAAAATGGTAATTTCGTTGGGATATTACACACGCGGTCGAGGCTATAGGACTAATGAGTGCCGCGACTTGGAAGAAATTCTGTTTCTTAATTACCGTGGTTTAGTTGGGGGAACGATTAAACGCTTTGGACTCGATAACGGGTTTTACAAATTTATGGTAAACAATATGACTAATGACTATGCGAACAGTGATTTCCTGTAAAAGTATATGTACTAAATTAGCTGTCATGTGGATTAACCGATTTGATCCCGCGAAATCGCGTTGATGGGATTTCTCTGATCGTCCAACGCAATTTAAGCGTTAAATTTGAAAATCATGTCTACAAATCTATTCTCGATATATAGGTTAATGAATACGGCGTGGCTATTGATTTATTAATCAATTCGCATGAAAAGGGCGCGTGTTTGCTTCGTGATTGGTGTGGACACACAGACTTTCGATTATTATCACACCTTCGAAAAATGAATTCATAAATTTCTGACTTTATCAAGTATTCATGTACAGCAATAACAGCAATATGAATTTTGAATAATTCTTGTATCATTCAATTAGCGTAATATATATCATTAAAATAATGCATTAATTAACTGTGGGATTTGAAAATGTTTTTGCTACTGCGTATTCTTGGAACAAAGCACACTGGCATTCAATAAATGATGCAAAAACTCGTTGCACATAAAAGTCTTTGTGTTCTGTAGGTTAATTCTGAATGAATCTACTTTGTTTGGGGTTAATCAATTTCACAAGGCAATTAATTCGTTATGGGTTTCAAACTAAAAATATATTTCCTTACTTGAAGAATTAGCTTATTGCGATGCTCATAAATATACTATTATAGTATATCTTTTTTTAAATTTCGAGAAAATCAATAAGTTAATCGCGAAGAGTATTTTTCTTGATAAGTGTTTTAATGTTAGATAACACAGTGAAACGAACTATTTATAACCCAGAAGGGTATAGATTACAAACACGTACGTAAGTATATACAAACATTTTCCAACGTCTATTCGAGCATTCGAAAACCTTCACCTCGTTCTCAAAATCAACCTCCCAAGATTTCCATTTCGATGAATTTCAATGCATGCACAAACTTTTCCACGAGCTTTAACGAAGAAGATGCGACATTTTCGCCTAAAGAGGCGGAACTGCAGTTTTGTTTTACCAAAGGCGAGCGCAATTACACGGGTACAGAGAAAACCTCTCGGACGCCGCATCAGTCCCTCGTTTACCCCAAGCTATCACGTATGTTTCCGTAATAGTGGCGACATTCCATGCTCCAGCGCTCACAAAAGAATTCGCTGAATCTCATATTTCTACGATATTCCGAATAGTATAGAACCATAGCCCTGTGCAGCTGCACTTTGTGATTAATCGAGTAGCTTCGGTTCAATCGACAGCTTGCGGGTCATTGTTGAAACTCGCTCGAAGACGTGTAAGTCTGAGGATGCACCTACTATTAAATTCAAACGGGAGATCGGAGAGGCGAAAGTACGAGGAGGGGATCGAAAACTGCGCAGTCAAAGTTCGGATAATCTTCTAAATTTTCAAACTCTGTCACGCGTTCTTAACTTTCTTTGTGCTTTGGGGGAGATAAAGTTTTTTTTTTCCCCCGTATTCTTGCACTCTCGTGTGCTTATATCCAGGTTGGCAAAGTTGGATCGTTAGAATTACATCACGCGTTCGTGAAATTTATATAATCTTAGTTAGTCAGCATTGTTCTTCGGAAACAGGCTTTTGTAAATGTAAAGTACATTTCGCAGCGGTAAGAAGGTTTATATGCTTGTAAGGAAAGGACTTTTGTGTACTTTGGTGGGACAGAAGCAACGTAATAAATACAATGTTTATAAATGACGAGAATTTTGAATTGTCGATAAATTGGCTAGTTTTCAAAGTTAAAGGGAGATTTTAGAAATCATACAGATACGCATGGAGAACTTTTTTAAGGAAAGCAAAACATATCTCTTGTAAAAGTGTATCTTGGAACTTTTAACTATCCGTAATGTCAGGTGTAAAATATCGCTTCCAAGTGGCTTTAACACTGTCAAATTTAGTATTTCGGAATCGATTGGTTAATTTTCAGAAAAATCAAGAGAAAAATGCTACGATCGTTTAAAGAAGAGGCGCATGACAAGTTTAACGATCACTTCTCAAAATAAGTGAATACTCTGAATCGCTGGATTGAACGAATCACACATTTTCCGGTTTCCAAAAATACCCACCGACAAAATCAATTCTTGCACCTTCCGTCAATTTTAGCACAGAAAAAAAAAAGTTCATACATCAACACGTTCCATCATTCATCCCAAGCCAATAAAGGCCATCGTTTTCACTTCGCGTACAATATATACGTGTTCGATCGCAGGGAAACTCATTTCGGTGCATATATAGACGACGCTTCATGCTGTAGGCTTAAATCGCGCCGACCTTATATAAAATAAACGGCCGCATCGAACGTACGAACGAGTGCAACAGTTTGCGCGCGTCGACTGAATCTTTCCTATACGCAGGAAAAAAAGACTTGGAGCAGCTTTATCGCGCTAAACATCACAGATACTTGCTTTCTTTTTCGTGGCTGTATCTCTTATAAGGTTACGAAAGTGTGGATATAACTGGACTAAGGTCGGTCTGGACTAGTCGACGAAGACTGGCGCGATCCAAGTGTGCGTAAGAATAACAATGATCGTACTTCCTGTGTGACCAAACCTCTTGCCGTTTACACAATCGCTCTCTCTCTCTCTTTCTCTCTGTCGCGAGTAACAGGTCAAGAAGTATACCCCGAAGAGAAGCTGAGAGCCCCCGGGACAACAAGTGATGCGCGGCCGCAGCTCTGCATTCATGCCCTATAAGTCCCCCCTACCCCCATTCATGCCGTGTTTTCTCATTCCCGCGCAAGTACATCAAGAGGGATATATAGATATATATACGGGTATAGGTGAAATAAGGATCGAAGATAGAAGATATAAAGGTGTACTGACCGGTTCGCTTGACGGGCACATGACCGTAGAGCCTGGCGAGGTCGATCGCTAGACTGGCCCTCGGCAGTCCGCAGAAGGCGGCGAGGGCGAGGCCAAGCGCCGCAATTAAGGCCCGACTGCTGGCCCGTGCGCGGCTCATCTCCGACTGCAGCCTGCTGAGCAGCTCCGCGGCGCCGCTGCCGCCAGCACCGCCGGCCCAACTGCTGACGCCGCCGCCGCTGCTCCTCCTGACCGCCGCCTCCTCCTCCTCCTCCTCCTCCTCCTCCTCCTCCTCCACCCCCTGTTCCCTCCTCCACCTCCTCCACCTCCTGCACCGCTGCTCTTGCACCGACGCCGGCGAGGCTCCGCATGCGCGCGCGATCCCCGCACACCGCTATGCACAGGGCTTCACTCGCGGGCCGGCTGCTCTCTCTCTCTCTCTCTCTCTCTC
>UELV01182188.1:0-22106 GCA_900490015.1 Megastigmus stigmatizans
GGTCAAACCTCTTTTTACATAGCAAATTCGGATTAAGCAGGCCAAAATACATAGGAAAAAAGTATTTTTGATGTGAAGCAAATAATTTTTTTATTCTGCTCAAGCTCTTACTACCGACACGACGTTTTCGACAGTTTTTTGAGGTTATCTTAAAAATTTGCCCCGGAACCCCTATTTTTTTTGACGAATTCGGATTCAGCGGGAAAAAATACGAAAGAAAAAGTTAGTCTCCATCCCAGAACCACATATTTTTTTTTTTGTGGGCCTGTGTAATCCGAGTAGATCAAAAGCCAAATCAAATTCAGTAATATCGTTAAAACAAAGAAAAGGAAAAAAATTGAAAGTCACTATTGGTAAAACCAACGAAAAATCAATAAAAAGTCTTTGCTCAGAGTTGCAAATTTTCAAAAAATTCAAGAATCCAACAATTTATGTTTAAATACCACTTGTAATATATCGGCATCTACTCGTTCTGCAACAAATAATTCGAAAATAATTGAACCAAATCTAAAACGTAAGCTTTCTATTACTAATCACTGTTTAGATGAACATTTTGATGTTAAAGTATTCAACTTTACAAAAAGTAAAGCTAATAATGTGTCGAATTCGTCCGAAATAGTTGTATATTGTAAAAATGTAAATAATTTAATAACACACGTACAAGAAACAAGAAAAACTACAGAATCTCATGTCGAAATTGGAATCGACGGAGGAAGAGGCTTTTTAAAAGTTTGTCTTTCGATTCAAATACTTCTAGATACTGATGAATGTGTAACTGAACGAAAAGTTACTCGGCAACGTTATAAAGATGGAATTGCAGCCAAACAATTTAAAGATACGAGTGTAAAAAAATTATTTATTCTTGCTGTGGCACCTTCAACCCAGGAAAACTATGAAAATGTTCATCAGTTATCGTCGGAACTGAAACTTAAAAATTTCGACGGGACAATAGCGACAGATTTAAAGCTTGCTAACATTCTTGCTGGAATTATGTCACATTCAAGCTTTTATCCGTGCTTATACTGTTGTGCTAATAAAAATAATTTACTGAAAGTTGGTATCCCAAGAACCTTTCATAATATTCTACAAAATTACATGGGATGGTGTAAATCAGGAAGAAAGAAAGATGAAGCGAAGAACTTTTATAACTGCATTCATCCTCCCATCGTCGAGCCAAATGAAGATAAACTTTTATTGGAAGCGATAACGCCACCCGAATTACATCTTATGCTAGGAGTTGTAAACACAATGTTTAATGGTATGCTAAAAGACATTGAAACTGATGCGTTGAAATGGGCTGAAGCATGTCACGTACAAAGAGAAATTACTCATGGTAGTCCTGCTTTCAAAGGTAATTCGTGTAAGACACTATTAAATAAAGTGGATTTACTGCGATCAAACTGTCAATTAGGTAGTTTGAAATACGTTGTTGCTTTTCAAAATTTTAACAAAGTTGTTAACACTTGTTTTACACGTAACATAGACCCAGACTATGTAAAATGTATAAATACATTTAAAAGTAGCTACTTAGATTTAAATATTTCAATAACTCCGAAATTACATATTGTTTTTTTCCATGTCGAAGAATTCTGTACAAAAATGAAACGAGGTTTGGGTTTCTATGGAGAACAAGCAATAGAAGCAGCTCATTGTAATTTTGATAAGATCTGGTCCAAGTACAAAGTTGATAAGAATAATCCAAATTATGGTAAACAATTATTGCGCGCAATGTGCGAGTCTAACTCACGCCATGTTTAATTTAAACGAAATTTATACAGAAAGTTATAGAATAGATTTGTTACCTAAAAAAACATTAATATATGTTACAAATTTATTGTTTATTTATAATTTTTATATTATTTAATTTATTTTATATTTTTACTAATATATGTATATAATTTGTTTGTAAAAAATATAAAAAACTTATGGATGACAAATAAATTAAAATTGTAGTTAACAAAAAAAGGAAAAAATGACTTTGATGGATATTAATTAATTCAGAAAATGCCCATTTATAAAATCCAATTGAAAGATATACAGTAATTGAACCTTTCAATTAAACTAAATCGAAGCTCACCGTGAATAGCGACAGGAAATAGAATTGGGCGCCGCGGACGAACATCATTGGAGTCGGGGGTTGTGGGATTTTAGTATATTATAATAAATAATTGACACAACTTTCATTTAGCTAAAACGCAGCCGTTGTGAACAATCTATCAAGAATCCCAAAAACACATATGCGCATATATATATATATATATATGCGCATATGTGTTTTATATATATATATATACAGTCGTACATGTCTACGAGGACACCAGTATGGGGTTTTCTGTGCACCCACACATCGAGTACTACCAAATCCTATCGCTAGACACAAACAGCTACGCAGCGTACTACTCAGACTCCCTTATTGGCGAACTTATACCCCTAGACATCGAATACGGTCAAATTCTACACCTAGACACGAAAAGCTACCGTGCGCACTACTTAGATACCATCATCGGCGAGCTGACACACCTAGACATCTACTACGTCCGATTACCACACGTAGACACGAAAAGCTACGGAGCGCACTTCTTAGACTCCATTATCGGTGATCCTATACACCTAGACATCGAGTACGTCCGATTTCCACGCCTTGACACGAAAAGTTTCGGAGCAGACTACTTAGACTCCTTCATCGGCAAGCTTACACACCTAGAACTCAAGTACGTCCGATTTCCACACCTATACACGAAAAGCTACGAAGCGCACTACTTGGACTCCGTCGTCGATAACCTTACGCACCTAGACAGCGAGTACGTCCGATTTCCACACCTAGATACGAAAAGATACGGTGCACACTACTTAGACTCAATCATCGATGACCCTATACACCTAGACATCGAGTACATCCGATTTCCACACCATTTCAAGAAAAGGTTAGGAGCCCACCTCTTAGACTCCATCATCGGTGAGCTTACATAACTAGACATCGAGGACGTCCGATTTCCATCCGTCGACAAGAAAAGCTACGGAGCGCACTACTTATTGTTAGACTCCATCATCGGCTACCTTACACACCTAGACATCGAGTTCGTCGGATTTCCACGTCTTGACACGAAAAGCTTCAGAGCGCACTACTTAGACTCCACCATTGGCGAACTTACACACCTAGACATCGAGTACGTCCGATTCCACACCTAGGCCGAAAAGCTACGAAGCGCACTTCTTAGACTCCATCATCGGCAACCTTACACACCTAGACATCAAATACAGTAAATTCTACACCTAGAAACGAAAAGCTACAGTGCGCACTACTTAGACTCCATCATCGATGACCCTAGACACCTAGACATCGAGTACATTCGATTTCCACACCATGTCACGAAAAGTCTAGGAGCGCACTTTTGAGACTCCATCATCACCGAGCTTACATACCTAGACATCGAGGACGTCCGATTTCCACCCGTCGATAAGAAAAGCTACGGAGTGCAGTACTTACTGTTAAACGCCATCATCGGCGACCTAACGCACCTAGACATCGAGTAAGTCCGATTTCCACACCTTGACACGAAAAGCTACGGTGCGCACACCTTAGGCTCCATCATCGATGACCCTATACCCCTAGACATCGCGTAGGTCTGATTTCCACGCCATGACATGAATAGCTTCGGAGCACACTACTCAAGCTCCATCATCGGTGATCCTATACACCTAGACATCGAGTACGTCCGATTTTCACGCCTTGACACGATAAGTTTCGGAGTACCGTACATAGACTCCATCACCGGCGGTCTTAAACACCTAGACGTCGAGTACGACCGATTTCCACACTTTGACACGAAAAGCTATTGAGCACACTACTTAGACTCCAACATCGGCGAACCTATACACCTAGACATCGAATACGGTCAAACACTACACCTAGACACGACAAGCTACGGAGCACAGTACTTAGACACCACCATCGGCGACATTATACACCTAGGCATCGAGTACATCCGATTTCCACACCTAGACACGAAAAGCTACCGAGCGCACTACTTAGACTCCATCGTCGGTGACCCTATACACCTAGACATCGATTCCGTCTGATTTCCTCACCTTGACATATACGCATATATATATATACAGTCGTACATGTCTACGAGGACACCATTACGGGGTTTCCTGTGCACCCACACATCGAGTACTACCGAATCCTATCGCTAGACACAAACATCTACTCATGCGCACTACTCAGACTCCAGCATTGGCTACCTGATACCCCTAGATATCGAAGACGGACAAATTCTACATCTAGACACGAAAAGCTACGGTGCGCACTACTTAGACACCATCACCGGCGAGCTTACACGCCAAGACATCGAGTACATCCGATTTCCACACATAGACAAGAAAAGCTACGGAGCGCACTTCTTATTGTTAGACTCCATCATCGGCGACCTTACACACCTAGATATCGAGTACGTCCGATTTCCACACGTTCACACGAAAAGCTACGGAGCGCACTTCCCAGACTCCATCATCGGTGACCCTATACACCTGGAGTTCGAGAACGTCAGATTTCCACACTTTGGCACGGAAAGCTATCGATAACACAATTTAGACTCCATCATCCGCGAGCTTTCACACCTAGATGTCGAGCACGCCCGATTTCCACACCTAGACACGAAAATCTACTGAGCGCACTACTTATCGTTAGACTCCATCATCGGTGACCCTATACACCTAGAGATGGAGTACGTCCGATTTCCACACCTTGACACGAAAAGCTACGGAGCGCGCTTCTTAGACTCCATCATCGGTGACCCTATACACCAAGAGTTCGAGAACGTCAGATTTCAACACCTTGGCACGGAAAGCTATCGAGAACACAATGTAGACTCCATCATCGGCGAGTTTTCACACCTAGACATCGAGTACGCCCGATTTCCACACCTAGACACGAAAAACTACTGACCGCACTACTTATCGTTAGACTCCATCATCGGCGACCATACACACCTAGACATTGAGTAGGTCCGATTTCCACACGTAGACACGAAAAGCTACGGATCGCACTACTTAGACTCCACCACCGGCGAGCTTACACACCTAGACAACGAGTACGTCCGATTTCCACACCTAGACACGAAAAGCTACGGAGCGCACTACTTACACTCCATCACCGGCGGTCTTAAACACCTAGACATCGAGTACGACCGATTTCCACACATTGACAAGAAAAGCTATTGAGCACACTACTTATACTCCAACATCGGCGACCTTATACACCTAGACATCAAATACGGTCAAATACTACACCTAGACAAAAAAAGCTTCCAAGTGCACTACTTAGACTCCATCATCGGTGACCCTATACACCTAGACATCGATTCCGTCCGATTTCCACACCTAGACACGAAAAACTACTGACCGCACTACTTATCGTTAGACTCCATCATCGGCGACCATACACACCTAGACATCGAGTAGGTCCGATTTCCACACGTAGACACGAAATTCTACGGATCGCACTACTTAGACTCCACCACCGGCGAGCTTACACGCCTAGACAACGAGTACGTCCGATTTCCACACCTAGACACGAAAAGCTACGGAGCGCACTACTTACACTCCATCACCGGCGGTCTTAAACACCTAGACATCGAGTACGACCGATTTCCACACATTGACAAGAAAAGCTATTTAGCACACTACTTAGACTCCAACATCGGCGACCCTATACACCTAGACATCGAATACGGTCAAACACTACACCTAGACACGACAAGTTACGGAGCACAGTACTTAGACTCCACCATCGATGACCCTATACACCTAAACATCGAGTAGATCCGATTTCCACACCTTGACACGAAAAGCTACAGTGCGCACTACTAAGACTCCATCATCGATGACCCTACAGACCTAGACATCGAGTACATCCGCTTTCCAAACCTAGACACGAAAAGATTCTGTTCGCACTACTTAAACTCCATCATCGGCGACCATATAGACCTAGACATCGAGTACGTCCGATTTCCACACCTAGAAACGAAAAGCTACGGTGCGCACATCTTAGACTCCATCATCGACAACCCTACACACCTAGACATCGAGTACATCCGATTTCCACACCATATCACGAAAAGTTTAGGAGCGCACTTCTTAGAGTCCATCATCAGCGAGCTTACATACCTAGACATCGAGGACGTCCGATTTCCACCTGTCGACAAGAAAAGTTACGGAGCACAGTACTGATTATTAGACTCCATCATCGGCGACCTTACACACCTAGACATCGAGTACGTCCAATTGCCACACCTTGACACGAAAACCTACCGTGCGTACTGCATAGACCCTATCCTCCGCGACCTTGCACACTTAGATATCGTGTAAGTCCGATTTCCACACTTTGACACGAAATGTACGGAACGAAATTCTTAGACTCCATCATAGGCATCCTTACACACCTAGACTTCGAGTACGTCTGATTTCCACATGTTGACACCAAAAACTATGTTGCGCACTACTTAACCTCCATCATCGGTGACCCTATACACCTAGACATCGAGTACATCCGATTTCCACACCTAGACACGAAAAGCTACGGTGCGCTCTTCTTAGACTCAATCATCGATGACCCTTTACACCTAGACATCAAGTACATCCGATTTCCACACCTTGGCACGAAAAGCTATCGAGCACACAATTTAGACTCCATCATCCGCGAGCTTTCACACCTAGATGTCGAGTACGCCCGATTTCCACAACTAGACACGAAAAACTACTGACCGCACTACTTATCGTTAGACTGCATCATCGGTGACCCTATACACCTAGACATGGAGTACGTCCGATTTCCACAACTAGAGTCGAAAAGCTACGTAGCTTACTTCTTAGACTCCATCATCGGCGAGCTTACACACCTAGACATCGAGTACATCCGGCTTCCGCACATAGACACGAAAAACTTCTGACCGCGCTACTTATCGTTAGATTCCATCATCGGTTATCCTATACACCTAGACATCGAGTACGTCCGATTTACACACCTAGACACGAAAAGCTACGGTGCGCTCTTCTTAGACTCAATCATCGATGACCCTTTACACCTAGACATCGAGTACATCCGGTTTCCACACTAGGTCACGAAAAGGTTAGGAGCGCACCTCTTAGACTCCATCATCGGTGAGCTTACATGCCTAGTCTTCGAGGACGTCCGATTTTCACCCGTCGACAAGAAAGGCTACGGAGCGCAGTACTTATTGTTAGACTCCATCATCGGCTACCATACACACCTAGACATCGAGTACGTCCGATTTCCACGCCTTGACACGAAAAGCTTCAGAGCGCACTACTTAGACTTCACCATCGGCGAACTGACACACCTAGACATCTAGTACTTCCGATTCCACACCTAGGCACGAAAAGCTACGGAACGCACTACTTACACTCCATCACCGGCGGTCTTAAACACCTAGACATCGAGTACGACCGATTTCCACACTTTGACAAGAAAAGCTATTGAGCAAAGTACTTAGACTCCATCGTCGGTGACCCTATACACCTAGACATCGATTCCGTCGGATTTCCACGACTTGACACGAAAAGCTTCGGAGCACAGGACTTAGACTCCATCATCGGCGCGCTACACACATAGACATCGAATTCGTCCGGTTTCCACAACTAGACACGAAAAGCAACGGAGCGCACTTCTTAGACTCCATCATCGGTGACCCTATACACCTAGATTTCGATAACGTCAGATTTCCACACCTTGGCACGAGAAGCTGTGGAGCTCACAATTTAGACTCCATCATCGGCGAGCTTTCACACTTAGACATCGAGTACGTCCGATTTCGGCACTTTGACACGAAAAGCTACGGAGCGCACTTCTTAGACTCCGTCATCGGCAACCTTATACACATAGACATCGAGTATGTCCGTTTTCCACACTTACATACGAAATGCTACGGAGCATAGTACTTAGACTTAATAATCGGCGAGCTAACACACCTAGACATCGAGTACGTCCGATTTCCACACCTAGACACAAAAAGCTACGGAGCGCACATCTTAGACTCCATCATCGGCGTGCATACACACCCAGACAACGAGAACTTACGATTTCCACACGTAGACGCGAAAAGCTACGAAGGGCACTACTTAGATTCCATGCTCCGCGACCTTACACACCTAGCTATCGAGTACGTCGGATTTCCACATATTAACACGAAAAACTACGGTGCGCAAAACTTACACACCATCATCGGCGAGCTTACGCGCCTATACATCGAGTACGTCCGATTTCCACACATAGACATCGAGTACGTCTGATTTCAACATATTGGCACGAAGAACTATCGTGCACACTACTTATTGTTAGACTCCATCATCAGCGACCATACACACTTAGTCATCGGGTACGTCCGACTTCCACACTTAAACACGAAAATCTACGGAGCGCACTACTTAGACCCTATCATCCGTTACCCTATACACTTAGACATCTAGTACGTCCGGTTTCCACACTTAGGCACGAAAAGCTATGGAGCACACTACTGAGACTCCACCATAGGCGACCTTATAGACCTAGGCACCGAGTACGTCCGATTTCCACACCTACACACGAAATGCTACGTAGCGCACTACTTACACTTCATCATCGGCGAGCTTACACACCTTGACATCGAGTACTTACGATTTCCACACCTCGACGCGAAACGCTACGGAGCGCACTTATCGTTAGACTTCATTATCGATGACCCTATACACGTAGACATCGATTACTTCCGATTTCCTCACCTTGACACGAACAGCTTCGGAGCGCACTTCTTAGACTCCGTCTTCGGCGAGCTTACACACCTAGACATCGAGTACGTCCGACTTTCACACATAGGCACGAAAATCTACGGAGCGCACTACTTAGATCCTATCATCGGTTACCCTATACACTTAGACATCTAGCACGTTCGGTTTCCACACCTAGACACGAAAAGCTATGGAGCACACTACTTAGACTCCATCATCGGTAACCCTCTACACCTAGACATCGAGTAGGTCCGATTTCCACACCAGGACACGAAAAGCTTCGGAGCGCACGAGTTAGACTCCATCATCGACGACCTTACACACCTAGACATCGAGTACGTCCAATTTCCACATGTTGGCACGAAGAGCTTTGGAGCGCAGTTCTTAGGCTCTATCATCGGTAACCCTCTACACCTAGACATCGAGTAGGTTCGATTTCCACACCACGACACGAAAAGCTTCGGACCGCCATACTTATCGTTAGACTCCATCATCGGTGACCCTTTACACCTAGACATCGAGTACGCCTGATTTCCACACCTAGACACGATAAGCTACGGAACGCACTTCTTCAACTCCATCTTCGGTGATCCTATACACCTAGACTTCGAGTACGTCCGATTTCCACACCTAGACACGAATGCTACGGACCGCCCTACTTATCGTTAGACTCCATCATCGGTGACCTTGTAATACAGGATTTAGCCTGCGTTACAAACGCGAGCGGAACTTTCCACGGGCTCGCATATTAACGTGAGGAAGCGTTAGGAGACGCGACACACACGACACACGATCAAGACGAACGACGTCAAGTAACGAGACGGTCCGACACATGACGAACCGCGGTAAACGCGACGGCATGCGAGAGACAGAGAGAGAATAAAGAGAGAATAAAGCTGCGCTGAAGCAAGAGAGAGAGAGCGCGAGAAAAGCTCCAAAAATTAGGAGAAGGAGCAACCGGAGCAAGGAGTTCGACAGAGGAGCGAGCGCTCCTTCTTGTTGCGCAGGCCGACAGAGAGAGCGGTCGCGAGCCGCGATCGGACTCGCGGAAAGCAAAAGGAGGAAGCCGGAAGCTCGCAGCCGCGAGCCCACGCGAAGGAACGTCGCCATCGCCACGGAAAAGAAAGCGCGACAACCCGCGTTAGATTGAGCGCGGACAGAAGAGGTGCCACGGGACAGCCGCCGAGCCGTGGTGCGGACTCCAAGAACCGGAGGGATCCGCCAGCCAAGGAAGCCGTCGACCATCGTCGCCAACGCTCAGAGGGGGAGAGAGAAAGACGCCGTCCAGGAGCCAACTCAGAGGATTGCTCGCGCCTCCAAAATCACCCGGCCACCCGACTCCAACGACGAGGCTAAGCCACGCCAACCGAAGATATTGCGTAGCGCCGCTAAACGTAAGTGCGCTTATATTGGAGGCTACGTGTGCCATATTTTTCCTCTCTTTCTCTCTCACTCGACCTCTCTCGCGACGGAGACGAGAAATTAACGGGCGATCCGACGGCCCAAAAGGGAAATCCGAAACGGGCTTTATTGAAATTTTGGGTTGTGTGATCAGTCCTTACTGCCATATTTTCACGGGACAGAAGCGCGACCAAACGAAGCGCGGACAGACGGACGCTTCCTCGTGTGAAATAACGAGCGCCGTCAGATTATATGTATCGCGGAAAATCGCATATAATTACAAAGATACCACGTGAGGAGCTCTGCACGAGAGCGCGTCGAGCGCGCAAAACCCACGTACGCTAGCACGTCGGCCATTGTACACGTAGAAATACGCTAGAATATATTTGCTGAGTTTGTTTTTTTTATGTTAAATCTGAGTACCTTTATTTATCCCCTACGGAGACCCTAATACGCCCCATTGATTGAAAAGGGTTGAGAACGCATATATGCTCTGCAACTGAGTAAGTCGGAGCTACATTTTTGTGACGCGCGAAGCTCGTGCCCGCTAACGTCGGGACGCAGGGGCGTAATTATCGATGAGTAGAGCTTGCAAATTTGAGATACTGTATATAATATATCTCGCGTGGATTTTGATAGCGAATTTCACAGACAGCGAGCTTCGCCAGTCACAACCTTATACACCTAGACATCGAGTACGTCCGATTTCCACACCTAGACACAAAAACCTAGGAAGCGCACTACTTAGACTCCATCGTCGGCGACCTTACACACTTAGCCATCGAGTACGTCCGATTTCCACACTTTAACACGACAAGCTACGGAGCACTTTACTTAGACTGCATCATTGATGACCCTATACACCTAGACATCGAGTACTTTCGATTTTCACACCTTGTCTCGAAAATCTACGGAGAGCAATACTTAGACTACATCATGGGTAACCCTATACACATAGACATCGAGTAAGACCGATTTCCACACATTGACATGAAAACCTTCAGAGCACAATACTTAGACTCCATTATCGGCGAGCTTACACACCTAGACATCCAGTAAGACCTATTTCCACACATAGACAGTAAAAACTACGGTGCGCACTACTTATTGTTACACTCCATGACCTTTCACTCCTAGACATCGAGTACGTCTGATTACAACGTCTTAACTCGACAAGCTACTGAGCCCACTACTTAGATTCCATCATCGGTAACTCTATACACCTAGACATCGAGTACGTCCGATTTTCACACCTTGACACGACAAGCTACGGACCGCCCTACTTATCGTCAGACTCCATCATCGGTGACCCTATAAACCTAGACATCGAGTACGCCTGATTTCCACACCTAGAAACGGTAAGCTACGGAACGCACTTCTTAGACTCCATCTTCGGTGACCTTACACACTTAGACAGCGAGTACGTCCGATTTCAACACCTTGACTCGAAAAACTACGGAGTGCACGACTGAGCCTCCATCATCGGTAACCCTCTCCACCTAGACATCGGGTAGGTCCGATTTCCACACCTTGACACGAAAAGCTTCGGAGCGCACGACCTAGACTCCGTCATCGGCGAGCTTACACACCTAGACATCGAGTACATCCGATTTCTACACTTTGACACGAAAAGATTCGGAGCGCACTTCTTAGACTCCATCATCGGTGACTCTATACACCTAGAGATCCAGTACGTCCGATTTTCACACCTTGACACGACAAGCTACGGAGCACACTGATTAGCCTGCACCATCGGTGACTCTATACACCTCGACATCGAGTACGTCCGATTTCCACACCATGACGTGAAAAGCTTCGGAGCGCACGACTTAGACTCCATTATCGGCGAGCATACACACCTAGACATCGAGTACGTCCGATTTCCACACGTATTATTAGCAGAACTTTTTTCTGCAATGCTCTTAGACCTTTTTGTAGGGGTAACGGAGTTTTTATACTGCGAACTAATTGGATCTACTGGAAAGTGTTCGCAAGATTGATCATATAAATTATTTGATATACAATAGAAACACGATAATTCATTCAAAAATAATATACCCATGTCGATTTTTACCATTTAATTTGTAAAATTTTTTTAGTGTTGGGAACTGGTTTCAATGAAATGAGTTTTGGATCAACCCTTTCTATATCGGACTATGTAGTATTGGAAATGGTTTGATTTTTGAATTGCTTGAATTAATAGCATTGACCATGGCTTCAACAGAAGTAATGTCGGATCCTTGTTTTTTATATTGTGTAGATGGACCATCACTTTGAAAATGAAAAGTTGTCACGCCTGGTACAGTCTCTTTAATCAATTTGAAAATAGGATGAAGGTGTGCCCATACTGATGCATCATCATGCCGGAGACATTCCGATATTGTACGAAAAGACACAAATATTCACGTTTTTTGAAATAATTTTTTTATAGTCACTTTATATAATATATTTTTTTTCTTCCTTTAGTTGCAACATAAGTATAGTTTGGCAATAATGCAATATTAATTTTTAATTATTTATGGAAAATCAACGTAATTGTCACTCACGTCGACCTCAATAACGTTCGATGTATCGATCGGTGAAGATGATGCTTTTGAAATTAGATTACTGTGGTGAAGTATAATAGATTACAAGAAGTTTTAAAGTAATAAAAATAGAATTACTGCGGCGCCAATGAAAAACATGTTTTCGAAAAAAAATTACGCGAGCATGAGCGTCAGTATAGCGCCTTCCAGCGTCGACATTTTTTAAGGCACATGAATTATGAAACCACAAATTTTTTCGTTTTTTGAACACGAATCGTTATGCGTAACCGGCATTTCAATTTTTGCATGCATCAAAAAATTATAAATAAAAAACTGCGAAAATGTTTAATTCCCCAAAATGGAGTAACCCTAATTTCAGTGCGGATCATTATGAATCGTTGAGTGGCACACTCATTTCACATAGATAACTTGAATAGTCATTGTAAAATGTATATTTGACTTCAATTTCAAAACGATTGATACATGCCTCGAAAAGTTATGAATGAAAATCAAAAATAAATTTGCAGAGTATCGCTTGAAAAAGTACTAATTTCGAAGTTTTTCGTTTTTCAAAGTCTGCCAGAAACGTTCTATTAACTTTCGTATATATAGATATAATCAGATTCGAGAGTTTTGCAGTAAAACTAAAGTCCTATATGCTTGGAACATGATTTTAATTTTTAGACTACCGAGAATCAAAAAGAAGCCTGCCGAGTGCCCTATTTGTCAAAAACCTGTCACTAGACAAACGGGTCAAGCGTTGCCTTGCCAACAAAGTAGTGCACTCGGACTGCTGCTCGCCGGACATACTGGTGTCATCGAGAGGTGTGCATTGCTGTGCCCCGTGCTTTGCACGAACTGTGTCCCTCAGTGAATCGCAGGTACCCCCTCTCATGGAGCCACCCTGTGACTCTGTCCCTCTCTCATCTAACGTGGTTCACTAGGCTACATTTACGGCTCGGCTCGGCAAAGAGGCTTGGTTCGCCCATCTCTCCTTGCGGGCCTAGACCGATTCTCCGTGCGGTAGCTCTCAATCGGATTCAAGGTTGACTCTTTCTACATCTTCTGCGACTGTCGTGGGGACAAGCCGCCAGCGTGGTTCTTCATATGGGCGACGGCTCACGGCTCCACGATCTCGACCATTCAGCGCGATATGGAAAACCTTCAACGCGACATGAACGAGCATAATACTCAACTCAGAGCAGAATTGAACGAGACGCGTGCGGCTGTCTCGTCCCTCGATAATGCGGAGGTGTCGCGAGGGTCCCAAGCCACAGCGGGTGAAAACGCGGACGCTTGCAAGTTGCGCATCACGGACATACCTCGCACAGTGTCGCTGAGCGACAAAGCGATCGCGGGCCGCCTTTTTGCATTTCTACAGCTTCCAATTATAGCAGGCTTCATCCTCCTTACCCCAGAGTAGCTCCCTGCTGGCGCGTCCAAGGCCGCATCTTCGACTGCCGTTTCAAATACGGGTGCATCCGCGGCACGTGGTCTTGTATTGCGTCTTTCTTTCCCAGGTGCGCGTGACTTAGTGATCTCTCGGGTGGCAAAGCTAAAGGGTCGGCGTTGCGAGGAGATCTTGGGCAAGGGCAAAAACATTCATATGCTCCTGGGCAAGGCATTTGTGGCTCAAAAGCGACTCAAATACGCCAGACCTTTAGTGAAAAATCTCACTGTTTGCATGAGAGCTTCGCTCACCAGTCCGCTCACACCGGTATTCAGCGAGGCCGATCTAGCGCCTCTCCCGCCAGCCCCTCGCACTCCGTGAAGGGTTGCGGATCTGCCGTTTTTTATGTCCAGTTCTTCTCCCCTACCCTCTCCCCCATTAGCATTAGGCATTACCCAGCAGTCGAGAGTTCCTCGACTTTTTAATTACACAGACACAGATATTTTAAATGTTTTTTATGTCAATGTAAATAGACTTAAGACCCACTTTGCAACTATTGAGGCTCAGTTTTTAAACATAAAGTGTAACATCCTGGCCTTAACTGAGACGTTTCTCACCAACCTTGACTCCAACTCTATCCTACTATTACTAGGTTTAAATTTTTTCCTAAATGATAGAGTTGGTAAGGAAGCCTGGGGCATCGGAATTTACGTGCGCGACTTTCTCAAGGTCAGAATACTAGCACCATCTGATCCACTCTTCTCAAACTCGCCGGAGTTTCTTTTACTTGAAGTCAAACACGCGAATAACTCCCTATTATTCGGAGTCGTTTATAGGCGTCTCAGAACAGCTTATATAGAAATCTTCTTTAATGTTTTATCGCCCTTTTTATCATCGTACACTAACATCATTATCACTGGAGACTTTAATTTGAACATGAACGTTGATGATGCTGCTTCTCGCCACATGCATGGTCATAAATACTCCTCACTCTCTGTATCTCATACCATCGGAACCTACGGATCACGCCATGTCTCACACACATGGCTTGATTTATTCATTATAAGTGACGCATCATCCATCCTAGTATATAATAAATCGCTGTCACCCTTTATTGCGGGCCACGACATCATCAATATACGTTTTAAGTTCTCCACCCCCGTCTCACGCCAAAAAATTTACGTTTTCATGCTCATTAAAGCGCATTCCCCCTGACCGCCTCATAGATTCTCTTACCACTTACTCTAAAAACACCCTAACGGCAGATTCATGCCACATAAATGTTCGTAATGTCCCACATAATCTAGTCTCGCTGAATTTCACTGTGCCTGTAAATAGCTACAACTTAAACGCTCTCTGCTATAGGCAGCGCCTTTGATGAAGTTGCGCCCATTTGCAAAATCTCAATCTCTTCAACGCGAAAACCATGGGTAACGGGAGATATCCGAGACCTCATGAGGGAACGAGATAAACAATATCGCATTGCAAAAACGTTCCGGTCTTGCTTCGGATTACCTTCACTTTAAGGCGATACGTAGTGCGATCTCAAACCACCTCGACACAGCTAAAAATCGTTACGTCGCAGAGAAGCTTCAGAGTGCTCAGAATGCATGAACGAAATGGCGCGAATTGAGGCGTATGGATATCACCAACACTTCGCGAGCATCAACACTTAATTACTTTACGTGCGCGGACCTAAATAGACACTACGCGAGCATAACTGCGCATTTAGCACCCTTCACGCCTACTCAATTCAGTGCATTTATCGAATCTCCTCGCTAGGGCTCACACGCAGAAAATACCAATAGTGGCTCCCTCTCTCGCGGCACCCATCACCTCTATTTTTAACAGTTCTCTCACTACTTCCTCATTTCCCAGGCAGTGGCTGCGAGCATTCCTCACGCCTCTTGCGAAAAAAGCCGCAATGGCCTCGATGTCGAATACACGCCCCATAGCGATGCTATGCGAAATATCAAATGCTCTCGAGCGTGTCGCCCACTCGCAACTCTCCCGCCACCACGAGTCGTCTAGTCTCCTCGACCCGCGGCAGTCCGGTTTCCGCCAAGGCCATAGCATCCAAACAGTGCTCCTGGGGGTCCTTGACGACGTTAGGAGAGCAATAGACAAGCGCATGATAACTGCGCTTATTCTATTCGATTTCTCCAAGGCGTTCGATACGGTCCCCCATCGTCTTATCCTTCAAAAGCTAAGGCGCATGATGTGCTCGGATGCGGCCCTCGCGTGGTTTTATGCCTACTTGTATGACAGGCTCCAGGCGGTAGTAGAGACGGGTGGCTCAACTTCTGAGTGGTTAAAGTTCATGACGGGCGTTCCGCAGGGTAGCGTTCTTGGCCCTCTTCTTTTTATTGTTTTTATAAATGACCTTCCCTCAGTGTTGAGAGCGTCGGAGCATATGATCTTTGTCGACGACACCCAGATCTACTACTCTTTTCCTCCAGCCGACCTACGCGAGGGCATCGAGAAGATCACTCATGACGCAAATGCTGTGGCCGACTGGGCTGCCACAAATGGCCTTCCTCTGAACCTCGGGAAGACCAAATGATGCTTTTAGGCAGCGAGGCGTTCTTCTCCCGCATAGACCTTGAAAGCATCCCCAAAGTTCATATTCTCGGGGTTCCAATCCCATGCGCTTCCCAAATAAAAAATCTTGGTGTCCTCATTACCTCAACTCTCAACTGGGCGCCCCACGTCAATCAAATCGTAGGCCGTGTCTATGGCACCCTACGCTCCCTTAGGCACTACCACCACTTACTTGCTTGTTGAAAAAGAGCCTAGTTGAGAGCTTGGTTTTCTCCCACTTCGATTTCGCCTGTGCTGCCTAATGATGTAGATAAAATTCGCACCACCAAGATTGAGCGAGCTCTAAATGCGTGCGTGCGCTTCGTTTTTGGCAATATTCCTCATCGCGGACATGTAATGCCGTACCACATTAGCTCTCCATAGGCTCACTGGCATTCATCATCTTGGCACATCGCAACCCAGCCCACCTGGCCTCAAAGTTCCAGCGTATGAACATTGATGTATACGCTCGCTCCTCAAACCGTCTGCCCCCTAGAGTCCTTACATACGCAGCAGCAAGGACGTAAACCTGGCGAAAATCATTCACCGTCGTGGCCTCAAACATCTTGAATGCCTTCACGCCACCGTCCTTCAACACCAACAACAAGATCGCGAAGTACAAGGCTGACCTACGCGAGGAGCTGCTGCAACGTGACCACGATGACTGAGCAAGGACAGCATTGGCTTACCGCAAGCCTCTGTGTACGTTAGATCGAGATTTATAGATTGTGAGTCTCTTGGTGATTCTACTGCGGAGGCGCCTTCTGCTAGCTATACAGAGCGTCTGTCATTGAACACACACGAGCCCGAAACCCATCTCAACTGCCACGGTGAATTCTTACCAGCGAAAATGACGGAACTACCGCAGGGCTGGAAGACTCTGACGACATCGTAGCAATTTGCGACACTTTTTACTGCAATGAACGCACATAATGCAGTTGTCAACTCGCGCCTGGATTCATTTGCCTACGTTCACTGGAGGCTGTGAATATCGCCCTGCGTTCAGAGGTCGAGCAACTGAGAGAAATGCGTGTCCCAGCTCAACCTTGCATTCCACGCGCCCAATTCAACAAGAAACCAAGAGTCAAATCTCATCTCGCCACCGACACCGTCCGCCTCCACTTGTGCCTCCTCTCAACATACCCAAACCCATGAACATTCTTTTGCAATGGTGGTTCAGTTTACTTCGCCGATCATACGCGACTCAGTGCTCGCCAAAACCGGAGCGTTGGCCAAAACCAGTGCAGCGGAGATATTCGGTGTGAGCGGGGGCACGAAGATTTTTATCAATGTGTTCTGGCCTAGGCCCGTCTACATCTTGCTCCGAAAGGCTCTCACCGAGGCCAAACGCTTACATTATGTGCGCTCGATCGTGCGAAATTTAGTAGTGTGCATGAGAACAACGCGTGATTCTACACCAATCCCGATCCACTCGCACGAGGATTTCGCCACTCTCCAGCCAAATCCTGGCCCGACGGATTGACGCTAGGGCGCCCCACGCACTGCCGTGCACAGTGAGCCAGAAAACTTTAACATAGGGCATATTAACGTTAATCGCCTCTCCACTCGTGCTCATTTCGCTTTGCTCGAGGAGGCTTGCGACAGGCGAAATTTCTACGCGCTCACGATCTCAGAAACATTTCTGCAGGGGGGCATGACCGACTCCCACCTAGCACTCGAGGGTTTCAACTTTTATAGAGTCGATACGAAGGACAAAGAAGGCGGCGGCGGCGTCGATATATACGTAAAGAGCTACTTTAACGTCACGCTACTCGCTCAATCGGACCCCATATTCGACAACACTCCCGAGTTCCTTATATGCGAAATAGAACGTAACTCCCTTAAACTACTATTAGCTGTTGTCTACCGCCGCCCCTCCGCATCTTATCCCACATTCTTCTTCAGCTGCCTGTCTCCCCTCCTACAACATTACCCTTACACCGTCGTCACCGGTCACTTTAATATAAATATGTACGCCCGGAGCGCTGCTTCTGCCCATCTCTCGAACCTCATCTACTAGCACTCACTCCATTTAGTGCAGTCGGAGCCTACGCATCATGTACTGTTGCGCGATCCTCCGTCGCACACATGGTTGGACCTCTTTCTCGGTAAAGACCTCAATAGCTGCATGGTATATAGGAAATCCGAGTCGCCCTTTATATTGCAGCGCACGACGATTGAGCTCATCGTGCGCTGCTCTAAGCCGCCACCGACGAAAAAAGTAATTTACTCCCGAAACCTCGTGCATATCAATGTGCCCGACCTACTAGCCGATGTGCGGCGGAATCTTGCCGCCACCAGCGCCCCACCGCGTACATATGAGAGGTCTCTTTTGGCCACCCCAGACGTCGGCCCCATCCTGGGCGCTCGACATGGCCTATCGAGCGGCCTGCGCTTCTCGCCGTGTCTATGAACTCTCCATCTACAAAGCCATCCGCTCACGCGTCTCAAACATGCTGGACACTGCGAAGAACCGCTACATAGCTGAAAAGCTCGACTAGGCGCCCGACCCCATCGCAAAGTGGCCTGCGCTCCGCCGCCTGAGAGTTTCAAATTCCGGCCTTCCATCTCCCCTTTCACAGTTCACTTGTCATGAATTCAACGCTCATTTTGCGTCCATCAGTCGAAATTCTCCCCCGATGTCAGAGCGTGATTTCGAGTTCGCTCTCTCTCGTCCCTCACGGGCCCCGGTGGGCTGTCGCTTCGATTTCGCGCCGGACACGGTGCGTGATACCGAACGAGCCATACTCTCGGCGACTTCAAAGGGCACAGGTGTTGATAATCTTTCGGTCGCGATGCTCAAGCTTGCCCTTCCTTCATGTTGTGCAGATATCGCGGCTGTTTTCGATGACTGTCTCTCTAACGCCGTCTTCCCGGACGCCTGCAAGCGCGCTCTTGTCTCTCCGATAGCCAAAGGGAAAGCAGTGGCCTCGCCCTCAGATACAAAGCCAATCGGGTTACTCCCGGAAATCTCCAAGGCGCTTAAGCGTATCATACACGGGCAGCTCACCACCTACCTCGAGACACATAGGCTACTCGCGGATCGCCAAACCGGATACAGACGTGGCCATAGCATACAGACGGCACTTCTTGGTGTCCCTGACGACGTTCGCTTGGCAATAGACAGACGAATGATCAAGCTCATGGCTAAACTTCGCGCGTTCAACGTTTCGGACAGGGTTTTGCGTTGGTTCTTTGCCTATTTGTCGGATCCCCTTCAGTCAGTCGTCGACGAGGGCGGAAGTATCTCGGACTGGATCCATCTCAACAGCGGTGTCCCGCAGGGTAGAGTGCTCGGCCCCCTTCTATTCACGCTGTTCATCAACGACTTGCCTTAGGTCATTCGACTGGCCCGCTGCATGATATTCGCGGATGATACGCAACTGTATCACCACTTCTATCCGCGGGAGTTCAGGAAGGCCATCGCCGAGCTAAATCGCGACGTTCAGGCTCTTGACGATTGGGCGCGAAATAACCATTAACACCTGAATCTCTTAAAAACAAAGTTCATGATCCTAGGAAGCCGGTCTTTTATCTCACCAATAGACCTTGAAATCGCCTCTCGCATACACTTAAATGGAGCACCACTTCCATACGCTCACGAAGTGTGCAATCTTGGAGTCCAACTGACGCCAATCCTAAACTGGAAACCCCACGTCCGGCAGATTCTGCGGAAGACCCAATCTACCCTCTTTATACTGCGATTTCATAGGCACTCCCTCTCTCTTCGCTTGCGTAGGGACTTAGTGGAGCATTTGGTCCTCCCGCGCTTCGACTACGCATGCGTGATGTACCGTGACCTGGACGGTGAGCGTCGCCTCTTGGTCCAGCGTGCTTAGAACGCGTGCATTAACTTCATCTACAGAAGTAATCCCGTTCGGGCCCACGTCACTCCCTTTCGTCTCGCACTTGAATGGCTCTTAGCTGAGAGCCGTCGGGATTACTTCCTGGGGTCACTCGCCAGCTCAGTGTTGAGTGCCGAGCGTCCGCAGTATCTGGTTAGGTATTTTTCCAGACTGGACGATCATCCGGACGTGCGCCGTTCCGTCAGGCATCCCCCGTATGCCCTTCTCTATGCTGCCCCTCGAACAGATACCTGGAGACAGTCTTTCTGCATCCAAGCCACCAACCTGCTGAACGACCTACAAATTACTGATTTTCGTCCCGGCAGTGTGGGATCCATAAAGCAAATCCTAAAGCAGCGGCTATCCCTGCGAGATTCTAAAGCGTGCTCGCGCCGGGTCCAGCTCGAAGGAATCACTGGCCTGGACTCCCCGCCCTATCCGCCTGCTGACCCCACGTAACGCCAGGTACAAACAAATCGCTATTGTTTCTCTTTGTACCTTATTTTATTTTGTCTTATTCATGTTTACACTCTAGCAGCTTTCAAATCTTCCGTATCTATAGTTATATTTCTTGTTATATTCTTTATCAGCGCGCACGTCTATTATATTATAAATTATTATATCACATTATATTATAAGTATTTATAAACTCTCATAAGATTTGTGTACCAATGCTCAATTTATGTTCAAACACATTATCCAAAATCTATGTTAAATCGATGCTTATCATGTTACGAAATTATGTAATTAAAATATATATATATAAGCTCAAATGTATTATATTTCTAACGCCAGATGGGGTCATACCCCAAAGGTGCAATAAAGTCAAGTCAAGTCAAGTCTCTCTCTGTCTCTCTTCCTTGCTGTCTCTAGCTGTCTTTCTCTCGCTCTCACTCTCTCCCTCGCTCCCTCTCTCTCTCCGTATTTCTCTCTCTCTCTCTCTCTCTCGCTCTCTCTCTCTATCTCTCTGGGCAGGGCATGCAGTCATCCCAGCTGGAGGGTCTGCATAGAGATCGTCTAATGTTTCTACAGGAAAATTCAGTTTTGAAGGACCAGATAAATTCCTTATTGCTCATGATTTCGGCCATGGTCGATGACGTATCATGCTTCTTATAAATGGTATTTTTTATGAAACTTGCACTGATGTTAATCTTGATAACGTCGCGTTCGCAGCACTCAGCACTGTCCTTCCTGCTCTTGATAGGAAGGAAGTTGTCAGTGCTCGTGTCCTTCACCCTCGTGGCGTGACCAGTGAACGAGGAGAGGAGCCTAAGATTGGCGCGGTCTCGTGAACGAGGCGACCGCCGTCTTGTGTGGTTCGCCTCGCCAGCAGAAAGCGCGTATATGATATCCTTCGCGCTAAGCGCGCTTATTGGAACAACTACCTTACTGCTGAAAATGTTAAATCGACTCCTCTGGCTCGGAGTCTGCTACGCACTTGCTGGATAGGAAAATTTTTATCAATGAATTGTTGCACCCTGAAGTTTTCAGAGAATTTTTAAGCGTAAAGCAGTTAGCTTTAAGGCTCGGCTTTAAGTACATCTGGCGTAGTGGTGGCAGATTCTTGGTTCGGAGGAGGGG
>UELV01182189.1:0-16266 GCA_900490015.1 Megastigmus stigmatizans
TTGAAAACTTCTCACTCGTTACTTGTAATTTTTAAAATTTCACAGATCCTTTTCTCTGAAACTAAGGAAGATAAAAGAGCTTAATTATAGTGTTTTGAAAATGCTTTTTACTGCACAATATCACGGCATTGTTTTCAATAACCTTCGTATGGATTTTTACTGATAAAAAATTTGAGTGATTGTTCGATTAGGTGAGGCTATACTAAAATTCTGTATATACAGGGATATACTTACAAACTAAATTTGTAAAAATAAAACTAAATATGCTTTTAAAGATTCTAAAATTGTTAGTCTGGCCTTAAAATCAAAAAAATTATTGAAAAAAATTTAGTTTGTAAGTATATCCCTGTATATACAGAATTTTAGTATAGCCTCACCTAATCGAACAATCACTCAAATTTTTTATCAGTAAAAATCCATACGAAGGTTATTGAAAACAATGCCGTGATATTGTGCAGTAAAAAGCATTTTCAAAACACTATAATTAAGCTCTTTTATCTTCCTTAGTTTCAGAGAAAAGGATCTGTGAAATTTTAAAAATTACAAGTAACGAGTGAGAAGTTTTCAAAAATTTTAAAGCTTCCCAAAACTAATAATTATAAAAGAAGCTATTTATTCATATATTTCTAAGAGTTGGTTGTAAAAAAATTTAATAAAGATTTTTATTATAAATATAAACCATATTTTATTTTTAGAAGGTATTTTTGTAGGTTAGGATATTATTGATTATTTTATTACAGAAATACATATTAGAATAAATAATTAAGTTTTTTTCAGTATATTAGGACCATATATACTTTTCAAAAGTAGAAATATTATTATTTCCACTTTTCAAATATCGGGATTATATTTTCTACATTACTAAAGTAGACATTTCACACTTTCTACTTTACTAAAGTAGAAATATTATTATTTCTACTTTTCATATACCGGCATTATATTTTCTACTTTACTAAAGTAGGAATGTCGCACTTTCTACTTTACTAAAGTAGAAATATTAATATTAATATTTCTACTTTTCACGTATCGGGATAACTTTTTCTACTCCTCTAAAGTAAGAATCTCTCAATTCCTACTTTACTAAAGTAAAAATATTAATATTTCTACTTTTCGCGTATCGGGATGACTTTTTCTACTGCTCTAAAGTAGAAATCTCACAATTCCTACTTTGCTAAAGTAGGAATCTGTCAATTCCTACTTTTTTGCGTCAATTTTTCTACTTTGGGCTTTAGAGTGTACTGGACCAAATTGAACGTTTTTTATTAATTTGGGGTATCTTAAAAAGTACTTCTCGGCTATCAGATTAGAATTGACAAATTCTTTTATTTAAGCCCTGAAAAAAGTAGTATTTTCTTTATCATTTAATTATTTTTGGCAATAAAATTGCATTATTTTTCTGTATGCTTGCTGCACACGTTCATGCATACAATTATAGACTTTTGAAACTTTCTTACCATGAAACTTCATTTTTTTTAACATTTTACTTACAGATAAACATGAGTTTTAGTGATTTTAACTTTATTTCTTAAATATTTCATTAATTTGCGAAAAAATTTATTAACCGATTTAAATTTTACAAGTCTAGTCTTGTAAGTAGGTCATTTTGGCAGAAAAAATAACGCACGCTTTTAATTTTCTCTCATATAATATCTTCTGAGATATAAGCAAAAACTATTTCTTTTTTGGCTTCGCGAATATTTTTTATAAAACGTACACCCCTGATTTGTCTATTTTTTGGTTTAGATCACTTAGAATTCGGTCCCCTATAAACCTATATTTTTTATGAAGGATTCATTTTTCCCCCAAATAAGTCTATTTGAATCTAATTATTTGAGTATAACCCCTGTATATAGAAATACCAATTTTCAGCATTTATTATGTTTTATGAAACTAAATAAATAATTTTATAATGTTAGCATCGACTCTTTTTACTAACAATAATCTTATTTAAGGAAGTTTTTAAACGTAAAACTGAAGTTATAAATTAAATAATAGAAATCGCTAAGAAAAAGAGCACTTCTACACAATTTTATCAAAATCTGTGATCCGAGACATGTTTTCGATTTGTTATTTTTTTACTAATAAGTTATTGATAAGTTACCTTTTCTCCTCGGTTATTTAGATATCACTTGATCTTTTGCACAAAAATAATACCGAAAAAATAGATTAAATCGAGAACTTTCATTATTCTTAAAATGCTGGTATGATAATATAAGAAAAAACATATTAAGATAACGTGAAGTACCAAAAATATATAAGTACAGTTCTTTGAAATTTAATTCAATCATATAATTACAAAAAAATATGGTTGTGAAATACGAGTATCATCATTTTTTTGCGGTTGGATGAAATGATTAATGAACTGCTAATAATATGTTTTTATACAAGTATGTAACACAACGATACGATGAAAAAATAAATTCTTATTTTAATCTTATCATGTGCGCCTGAATGGTTTATTCCAACAAAAATAAAAGTAATATCAAATTAATGTTGCAGTTACTTTAAAGTTGTTCTCTATATACATCTATTGTGGTTCACTATACATATACTGTACCATAATACCTTTACAATTTATTATAAAGAGGTATTATTTTAGATCTTTATGGTGTAAAATAGTGTAGCTAATTATATTAATAGCTTTAGCAGCAGAGTCAAGTGACAGTACTCACATTTAAAAAAAATAGTCTAAATAATTCAAATATTCTCACTGCCTATATACATTCTCCATAGGGCTGTCCATAAAATAAGTCATGATGGTAAAGTTAATCATTCGTAAATAATAATTTTTGTATAACTAGCTCAGAAAGCAGCCATTAATTCATTATTGACGTTTGCTAAAAGTATTTCTGCATATGTTGCACCTAATGCGTTCAACTTTAAAGATAATATTTAAATCAATACAAGAGTATGTGAAAATCATGCATAATGGAGAGAAATTGATTAATTATCTTTTTATATAGTACCGTTAAAGGAACCCGGATACTTAAGCAAACAGTAAACATAAATTAATTATTTTCAAATTAAGCAGAAGGATTAATAAGTGGAAAAGCCGTTGTCTCGTCCGATCAGTAAGTAGTGGCGATGAAAGGAAAATAACGGGAAATCATGCTCCAAATTTTCAAGGCTGGAAATTGTAGAATTGTCCTCATTATATTGTAAGGGTCGGAAGGACGATATGAGTTCAGAATTTTGACTATCACTATCAAAAGTGTAGTCACATTTTTTGCATAAGATAGAAAATACTTTTTAATTACTCAGTTCCAAGGACGTACAAAACCTACATCGTCATCTCATAGCATAAAAAATATTAAAAAATTAATTTCCTTACATTATGGGTAAGTTAAATAAAATTGATTGAGAATCGAGTTTTTCTATATACTCGTTTGTTTCTATACTTTCATGCAAGCATGTAGAGAACAACCATTTCGACCTTTTTTTAAACATTCCCCCTCGAGTGAGGGCGTTAATTTATTTTTTTTAAATTAAACATCTTTATGTACTCCAAATGATAGCACAAGTGTCGTACGTTTTCCTTGAAATCTCTGTGTCGGGATCCTCCTGTAATGGTGTTGACGCCAACTACTACATTTTAGCAGTGGAAACTACTATGATTGGAATAAGGAATAAACAGCAGAATCATCTCTGTAATGGACCATAATTTAAATAACAGATTTTGTCTTTAAAAAAATTATAATGCATGAATTACAATTACCTATGGTATTATATGTTCTTGTTTTCTTTAAAGGAGCGATTTATGTATATCTTTATACTGCTGTATTGAATAAAAATCAACTACCCTAAACTTTAATACCTACTTGTAAAATTGTAAAGATTATAAAAAATAAAATGATCAAGAATATTTTTCTTGAAAATTTTCCAAGCCCTTCCTTGTCCAAATTGATTATTATTCAAACAATCATCTGATGATATTAGGTAACTCACGGTAAGTATGTGCAGAAAAATAAACAAAATGTATGATTATCTTATTATTAATTAATGTATTAAATACTCAATCACACAGAGAAAGTAAATTGAATGATAGCTAGCAAACCTTAAAAGAGGCAACTGATAAAGCTATTTTCGAATGCTGGAATGCGTAAAAGTTATAAGATTAAATTATTTAAAAACAAATTCTATAACAAATTTTATAATTATTCATATGAATGTTTCATTAATGATTGCTTGTTGGATGAAAAAGTTGTGAATTTACACAATTTATCATTTAAATTATTTTATATGAACATGGATTTATATAGATATCACATCAACTGAATATAAGTATGTAAATTTATAAATATGTAAAACATTAGACGCTTGCTATGTGAATTGGAAATATATATTAATGTTAACTGTTTTGGTTCAACAATCTTAATAATAAATTAATTTTTTTAAATGTTTATAGATCCAACCATTTTCTTAAAAAGTATGAAACTTAGGGAATATAGTCATTTTTTATGAATGTCAGATGTTGTTTATATTAGAGATCGACGACATTGCCAAATAAGGTGATTAATTTTTTGATGTTCGTGAGAGCTTGGGAAGAAAAGTTTTGTATTAATTAAATTCAAACTTAAGCAAATTATTATAACTATTAATTCTTACAATATTTTACAATTATGAAACCAGCTTTTCTTAAATCTATTTATATTAGGAATAATTATATGAAAAAATAAGCCTTGAAAATATGAAATTATGAAATTCAAAAAATTTAGCTTCAATTTTCAATCAAAATTTTGTTCATCAGTAAATCATTTTAATTGTTATTAGTCGCATGCGTGTTATTAAATCCACTAATATGATGCTTTGAGATAAAAATATACATCATAATAATTAATTATTAATCTTTACTTTAAATTGAATCGATTAAACTTGGTTTTTTGAACCGATACCTATTTTAAATAAAAATTTTAAAAGTCAGATATGGTAAATAATACGGTAAGTAAAATGCGTGAAGCATTTCTGGTCAAAGTTTGAATTTTTAGGTCAAAACAAATCCATAAAATATCTGAGCGGACAATGTAAATATACTGGTTTTAAAATGTATCTTGAAATATATTCAATAGGTATTTTAATGTATCACGTATCATTAAATTTTTTTGAGTGTCTGTAAGATAATTCCACTGCATATTATCAACTCCAGCGGAAACTGTAAATATACAGAAATGTATGAAAAGGAATCAAAATGTATATAAAAGATAGATATAAATTTTGCTAGAACACATTGATTTTTTAATATCATTCTAAGCAAATTATTTGAGACTATGATCAAAAATAGATTTCAATGGTACGGGTCGAGGTGAATAATATTTTATATTTTGCTTGGAATTACCTAAAAATGCATTCAACTGTATTAAAAATGATAATACTAAAATGATGTAACCAGACTAAATTGAAAAATACAAGAACTCTAGGTATATGTATAACAGCACGAAATCTGTGGTAATCGAGCTAACATAAAAGTGAAATTGTTTTAAAAAATATTATATAAGAACCAAAGGAAAAACTGATTTCATAATCTTTAAATATCGCGAACACTTGCATGCTTATGTACAATAGTAATTCGCGGAGATATGCTCAGGTCGGGAAAATTCCTACTTTACCGATTTTCACATTCAATAAAATATATAAAGATAATAGAGACTTATTTTTGAAAGTGGTTTCAGTTTCATGAAATTCCATCCACAATTCACAGAGTTTTTTTTACGACGAAAATCTCAATGAATTGTGGATGAAATTTTATAAAACTGGAATTCCGCGTTATTTTTACATCATTACCGAGGTACTAACAGAGAGTTTTTTCTAAAAATTGGTGTTTATCTATTATATTTTATATATTTCGTTAAATACAAAACTCGGTAAGATGAGAATCTTTCCGACCATAACACATATAACATACCTAAAATCGACAATAAAATAAAAGATTTTAAAGGAGAGTACTCCCGAAACTGTAATAAAATGCAGTGTTCAATGTTCAAAAACATTATATTTTTAAAAAATCGACCCTTTTACTCGAAAGGAAGAGTTTAAAAAAATTTTATTAAAAACCTGTGTCTTGCCGTATTACTTCTGTTTCTACTTATATATAGGTACGATATCTATATATACTTGGTATTGTTTCAAGTAAGGTGTTCTTTTTTAAAATTATAAACATCTTTTCATACACTAGAATAATATATAGTACAAGTTTTTGATAGAGGCACATTACGGTGTCCTATGAAGAGCAACATATATGTATATAATTATTTGTATAAGGTACCGAGACCAATGTGACCTTATGATGAATGTCTAATTGAATTATCCTTATCCATCAATTTCAAACAGATCCAATCGAATAAGTATTTATGTATACGTAAATAAGATACTATATAGAATTCAATAAGTCACTTATCATGCAGCAGATCAAAGCATGAAAGTTGTAAATAAGTGTCTCTCAATTAAGCGGACACAAAAAATACACTTCACAATTCCAGACCGTATATTAATACCTCTACATGCATGTCTCGATGGTCGCGGTTACGTGCTCGATGCTGACTCTTTGAAATTTGCGCTCCAGAGGTCCATTTAACGACGGCGCATGTGCTGTGCAGCAGCAGCAACAGCAGCAGCAACAGCAGTAGCAACAGCAGCAGCAGCTCGATCCGTGCAGCATATTCGTAATGGGATCAAGCGAGATGGAGCTAGAGAGACCGACGCGGAGCAGTGGTACTTAGTATAGGAATTATAGTTTCTTTCTCTTTCTCTCGCTCCTCCATTCTCCTTGAGTGTGAGTAACCTTGAAATGCCCACCCTCAAAGCATCGTAAGAGGGAGCTTCGTTGCGGGTGAGATTTATTCACTCTTATACCTACTCGCAGCTCGCAGCTGCAGCTCGCCAATTTCGCCTTGGCCGAGCGAACACAGTAAAGAGATTGCCGCGATAAACGGTGAGCTTGGCGCATTGTTTATGCGAAGTTTCTTTCTCCGAACGTCTCGCTTTTTCCGGTCTATCGCCAAAATGAATGTTAGGTCAGGATGCTAGGCTCGACGGATCACGAGAATGTGAATCCAAGACATCGTCGCGCGGTGCATCCTTTTCGCGAGTGAAGTCGTGCGAGTGCGTGCGCGCGTACATTGTCTAGCCGGAAGAAAACACCGCAGTGTCGAGTTACCGGGGCTCGTATACTTACCGACAATCTTTTTCCCTCTCTTGCTTGTCCTCTTCCGACTTTCAACGAGCTCGTTTTAGCGCTCGCTCTCTCTCTCTCTCTCTCTGTATAGCTCTGTGTATCTTTGTCTCTCGCCTCTTGAGTCTGGAGTTCCACGGGTTTAGGATGCACCGTCTCTCGACTCGAGACGTAAGTGAGAATTTATTTTACTGAAGAGTCGGAGGATACGGAGCAGGAGGAGAGATGGTCGTAACGGGGAATTTGGCTCACCGCAACCAAACCACTGCCAGGAAAAATGTCAGGATTCTCCTTGTGGGGGATCGAGGAGTCGGTAAGACCTCCTTGATATTGTCGCTGGTCAGTGATGAGTACGCCGAGGATGTGCCGAGTAAAGCAGAGGAGATTACCATACCTGCCGATGTCACCCCAGAACAAGTGCCCACAAGAATAGTTGACTTTTCAGGTAACCTGGATTTAATACTGTTGACATTTTATATACACATTATTTTGAAATATCAGTACTATCGTTTATTTCTTGTATAGCTGTGGAGCAGACGGAAGACCAACTTTGCGATGAGATAGTGAAAGCACATGTCATCTGTGTTGTTTACTCCGTGCCGGATAGAGAAACCTTGGAGAATGCTAAATCTTATTGGCTACCACTCATTAGAAAAAGTACCTCCAGTTCTCGATGCCCAGTTGTTCTTGTAGGCAATAAGATAGATGTTATTGATTATTCAACAATCGAAGAAGTTTATCCAATAATGAAAGAGTTCTCGGAAATTGAAAGTTGCATTGAGGTAAGGTAACGTTTACTAATGCTGTTGGTCAACCCTAAATCGAGAAATATCAATTTTTAAAGAACTACTATTTTATATTTTATTATTTTAAATACATCAAATGACACAAAAAAAGGTGTTAGCACAATTTAAATGATAAGTATATTAGAGCAACCTTAGAAATTTAGACACTTAACACTATGTTTCAGTGCTCTGCCAAGACGTTGCAGAATATCTCAGAAATGTTTTATTACGCACAGAAAGCTGTCTTGCACCCAACAACTCCATTATACAATTATGACACACAAGAGGTAGGCTGATTAGCAACTATTCATGTAATATAATTATCTACTTTGTATTATATGTATTATATTTTATAGTTGACTGACGAATGCAAGGTAGCTTTACAGAGGATATTTAAGGTAAATATTGTCATAAGTAATAATTGTAAATTATATATAAAACTATAAATTATAAACTTTACTTTCATAACTTTACAGATTTGTGATGTTGATAATGATGGTTTACTGAGTGATACTGAATTAAATGCATTTCAACAATGGTGCTTCAATACCCCTCTACAACCTCAGGTACTAGAAGATGTAAAAGCTGTTCTTTTCAAAAATATTGAAGATGGTATATGTAATGGTTGTGTTACCATGAAAGGTTTCATGTTTTTACAATGTCTCTTTATTCAAAGAGGAAGAAATGAAACTACATGGGCTGTATTACGAAAATTTGGCTATGACAATGATCTTCAAATGTCTAAAGACTACATAAATCCTCCGTAAGTGAAAAACACTTTTGTTGATATGATTAAACTGTTATTAAAATTATTACGTAAGTACTTGAATACTTCTATTTTCTTTTTTTTTATAGTCTCAAAGTTCCTTCTGGCTGCACAACAGAATTATCTCACAAGGGTCAAGAATTTCTCACACAACTTTTTATGCTGCATGATCGAGATAAGGATGGAGCTCTGTGTCCACAAGAATTAGATTCATTATTTTCTAAATGTCTTGCACCTCCATGGGGTGATGAATATAAATATACTGTGGTTACTAATGAAAAGGTATATTCGTAAGCGCAATTTTTAAATTATTCAATTTAGAGAAATAATAAAATACTGTTCTTATTTTATTAGGGATGGATTACTTATCAAGGATTTATGTGTCAGTGGGCTCTTATGACTTACATGAATGTAAAAAAGACCCTAGAATATATGGCTTATTTAGGATACAATTTATACAATAATGAATGCCCAACATCAGCAGTCACAGTTACACGTGAAAAAAAACTTGATCTCGCTAAAAAGCAGTCCAGTCGCAACGTATATTGCTGTCATGTGATAGGACCAAAAAGTTCTGGAAAAACAACACTGTGCAGAACATTTGTTGATCCTAAACTTGAGGTACTTTTCAATACGAAAGATAAATTGATTATCATTAGATTAATTATATAATTACTCTTTAACAAATATCAGTTTTCAATTAACCCATTAACGACCAAGACCCCGAATTTTCAACAACTTTTTCAAGGCTTTTTTTCAACTAAAAATAAGGTTTGAAAAAAATTTTAAAAAGATTATATCCGACGTATCTTGAGCTGTTCTTTCGAATGGTCATACCGATTTTTTGTTAAAATACTCCTGCAAAAAAATATGCTGTATTTTTCACGAAAAAAAGTAAAAAATTTGGAAATTTTCAACTTTATGAATTTTTTTCATAAGGAAAATGCAATGACAATAATTCGCTGATGTTGAAAATTCGGGGTCTTGGTCGTTAATGGGTTAAGTTAATTATGAAAATGATTAAATTCTTGTGAAAATGTACAAAATCTTTTGACAAATACAGCTATTTTAAACGCAAATATTGTATTAATTTTTTTATTTTTTCAGAAACTTAACAATGATACTGTACCAAGTAACTCACACGTCACTGTAAATACGGTTCATGTATATGGGCAAGAAAAAACTATAATTTTGAGAGATATTAATATTTTAAATGTTCAAGATGCCCTAACACCTGCACAGATTCAATGTGATGCTGCGGCTCTTGTTTATGATTCTAGCAATCCAAAATCTTTTGAATACATAGCCAGAATTTATATAGTAAGATTTGATTATATAATATTTAATTTATACAAAATAGATGTCAAAAATTAAATATATTATTTTCTTCCATTTTTATAGAAATATTTTGCTGAGAGTAAGATTCCTGTATTGGTAATAGCAAATAAGAGTGATCTTACAGAAGCAAAACAAGAGTACTTATTACAACCACCAAGTTTCTGTAGCAAGTACAAAATCATGCCACCACAGCCTTATAGCATTACACGGACAGTACGACGCGAAATTTTCGTAAAACTGGCTACTATGGCAGCCTTCCCGTAAGTATATATTTCTTATGTATACCCCAATTTTTTAAATAATCATTAGAATTTCTTACAATCAATATAATTACGAATAATTATTTTTTCTTGATGCGAGAACAAATTATTCCACAAACTCCAAATATATTTATTAGAATCCAGATATACAAATCGAGGAATTTAGTGATTATTCAATGATTTTGATTCAATGAGTCAATTCTCACTTATTGTTTCGAATAATAATCATTTAGAAAGTCAATAATTTAAACTAAAAATGAAATATTTAACTAAATATTGTAACCAGTTGAAATGGTTTGGGTGGTATAAATTTGTTGTTTTATATCGATTACATAATTTTTAACTTTGAAAACGTTAAATTATTCCTCACCTTATTTGTTAAATTTGTCTAATGAACATCCAGTTAGTTTTCAAATGAATACTACTTTTGATTCTTATAACTTACAAATTATAATCTTTTAATCTATTTATCTATTATGTACGTATAATTACATTATGTTAGTTTAATTACACAATTTAATACAATACAAAAGACAACAGTAGAAATTAAACTTCAACAGATAAAATTGCTTTTTAAAGGTCTTTTATCTATGTACTTTTTTCTTTTCCATTTTTTTTTTACACAAATCTTTATTTATACTAATAAAAAGCAATTTCATGTTTAGCCGCTTTCAAGCAGCGTGGGTATTGTTTTACAAACACAGGTTGGTCTGATATTCAAAATTACACAAATAAATGTTTTCGTAAGGCATCATCGTAGTCAGCAAGCACTGTTATAACATTTCATTTACACTTCCATACAATAATTGACAACATATCTCTTAAGCATTTCGCGTTTCTTAATTCTCAACAGAGCTTCCGGTTGTAATAAAATACGATTTTACGATGTTGGCTCTCTTTTTTTCAGCCCATTGAGGCGAATGGTGCACATGTTGTTTCTCAAACCATCACCAAGTCAGTGGTGGAGCTCTGTCGCAAGGTTTTATTGCGTTTCTCTGTTTTCACGTGAAACATTCTGTTACAATCACCTTTATTTGATGTGTTTTCTTTTAGTTCGCCCAGCTCATATTTATTTACATAACTAAATGGAAAAAAATATATCATAGAATAACAACAGTGCGACTGCATGAGCATGATAGGCTTTATAATTTCTTTTATAGATGTCATTTATTATTAACAGATAGCAACATTTTTGAAAATAATTTTATGCTTTTCGTTTTTTGTGAGACGTTGAAGAAAAAAGTGTGCTCTTCGTTTTATTAAAAAAATGAAAAAGCTGTATAATTAAAGATGTTTGCTAGATTACTAATAATTTTTGTATTTTCAGACACATGAAACAGTTTGGATTGATGCAAGGAGATTCGGTGGTCTGGTGGAAAGCTGGAATTGGCATTGCGGTAGCAACGGTTGCAGGTTTCATAGTCATGCGAGTCTTAAACACGGATAAAAGATAGTCTACCATTCCCCCTGAAATCTTTAAGGCACCCGTTCTAATTCAGTAATAAACGTTCGTTTCGAAAAACGCGTTAATTTAATGAAGTCTGTTATTCGCTGGAGTGTATTTAGTCGCTTGTGAAAATCCAATTTAAAGTACCTAACTAAAAGAATTAGAAGAGTACAACTACATATAAGAAGTTATTGACTTTATTACAGATTTCGAATATTGTATGATTATTGGTAGTACAACTCTTCTCGGCGTTATTTTGTACTCATCACTGATCTGCAATAAAGTCAGATTATAAATTGCAAATATCCAATATTTTTTAAAACGTAATCTACTTTATTGTACAGTGACTTTTATCTCAAATCAAGAATGATACCTGGATCTTTAAATATTTTGAAGCGACGCATCTTTAAACAATGTATGCATGCTATGCGTTTCTTTAATCATTTATATTAAAACTTGTAATATATTCGTTTTCATATTTAATTCGAAAATTATTTTGCGATGATTAATTCGCCAATCAAATGGCATAATACTATTTTTTATCTTTACAATTTGATTGATTTCTAAACCGATTGAAAGTAATTAAATTAATTAAATGAATTACAAGAAAATTAATAACGAAATTACTCTGCATTGGCGATATATGTATGCACATTTAAAATGTAGAAAATTAACAGTTTGATAGCATGACATATAAAATTACAAAAATAAGGACTGAAAAACTGTGTCATTGTCAATACTCAAGAATAAAAGTTTGAATTTGTAAATATTACCAATAAGGTTAATATATATTCTAATTTTCAGGAAAATCTTCTATTATTATTAGATTTTTCACTAATTTAAATAATTTATTAAGTCATTAATCTGTTATCAATTTATAACTACTGTTTGCAAATTGTAAAGATTAAATCCCAGCAATGAATTTTTTGAAAATATGTGAATATTTATGATTTTTTTCATCAATTGAAAGCAAACGAAGTATGTAATAATTTTTAAGTGCTAAGTTTCACCTTAAATTAATTGAATTAAATGAAATATTTTTGACTTTCTTTATAATTAATAAATAACTAATTATTTAAAAAGTATTATATAATATATATTGTACAATTCCTTTCTATTATGTTGTCATACCTATAAGATTATACAAACAAGATATTACATAAAAAATCCTAAATTTATCTTTAAAGTTCAAAAAAGTTTTTTCAATTTACCATTTGATCCCATGAATGTCAGGCAATGTGTGTATATGAACTTTCTTACTGCCATGTTATAATATTGATCCAACTAGTCTTGCTGATTTGAGGATAAAAGTCAAATAATGAGCATAACGTACTATATTTTCGTTTACAATCCATCCAGGCCTGTCTAAAACCATCGCAAATTTGTAATTCGGCTTGAGTTTGAGCACAGCTAAGAAACTGATTTTCTTCGTATTGGCAAGGTCCTGATTGTGCACTAGCAGCAGGTGCTGATGATCCAGACTCACTTCTTCCCGTCATTTTATCACCGATTACTGTCCCCTATAATATTCATTGTTACAATATTCATATATAAAAAGTGCTTATTTAAGTAACGTTGAAAAACTGTACCGCAGCAACGCCGGCTGCAGTCCCTGCAAATGTACCAAGCATGCCAGGCCCTCGAGGTGCGGGTTGAATGATGACCAGATCACCTCTATAACGTTTCAAATTACGGATCAATCACAATTTAAATACATGAGATCATAATGTAATTTTTGTATAAATAAGAAATAAGAATTTTTTTTATAAAGTATAATTTATACATTGTTTTAAATGGTAGCTATCTATGATCAACTCTTGAGTCAGAATAAAATAAAGATCTCAATGTTTTTTCGTGTTACTAGTAACAGCCTTTAACAAATAAAGTGTGCATAGTTACTAAACAGATATTATGAATTTATATAAAAAATATAAAGATATTTTCTTACATTTTAAAGAGAAGTATTAATTTTTGTATAAAAAATATTTTATGAATACGTATAAAATAGTTAGTCATCATTATTTGAAATGATGCAATTATTTTTTAATTATCTTTTTGTTTTCTACTTATTATTCAACCTTATTTTATTTATAAATTTAGTAACTAAATATTTAAAATATGAATAAAAAAAATCTGATTACGAATTTAGACAATCTTATCTTGTTAAGTAATAAAAACTAATGATAAAATAAGTATTTGTCTATATTACATAATTTTTAGTTTTTTATTAAACATTTATAATGTAGAAACATTGATATTCAAAGTTCCTTTATTTTGTTGTGGCTCAACCATCATTCAATTCTGCTGACCGATAGGTATATACCGCCTTGTTCTGATTTACATGCAATAACTAAAAATGTCAATGTACTTCCGAGAAAGTGTAAATCATATGCAATACCATTTATATAAAATAAATATATTACTCATAATAATTTACATTTGGTCTAAATCAAAATTTACATGCACTTTGTTAATATAAATTTTATTATTAAGGATAAGGTTTATGATTAAATAAAACACATTTTCTGGAATATGGTTAACAACTAATTTTATTTCTCTTTTACGAATAATGCATGATATTGCTGGAGTATATTGCAAACAAGTGTAAATAAAAGTACAATACTATTTATACAAAATTATAAACTGAATAATTTTAACAGTTTTTGTCATTTTACAACATATTTCAAATTAATAATTGAAATTAGTAATTAATTTTCTATTTCATTAGATTGCTAGATCTGAAACAGAAAAAATAAATTTTGTTATTAGATTGAGTGGATTAAATTGTATGATATATGAAGTATATTATATAGTTTAAAATAGTATTACAATTATTACAGTAAAGATTTATCCAGAAAATACTCACGGTTAGCAACTTTGCATTGACGAAGTGCTTCATTGAAACCCTCGCAGAGTGAGAGATCAGACTGGTTTTGAGCACATTCCAAGAATTGCTTCACCTCCCAAGAACAAGCTCCACTTGACTGACCAGCAGCACTTGGTGCGGGTGCAGCTGCGGCCGGAGCTGCAGCAGCAGCCTCACTGGAACCTCCACTGAACATTCCAGTCATAGCGTGGCCAATGGTGTGGCCTACTGCGGAACCAATAGCAACACCACCAGCGGTAGCAGCCATTTGTCCCATCAACGATGGCTGTTGTGGTTGAGCGACCATGGGTGTGGAAGCTTGCATTGGTGCTGGTGGATGTGCTGCTGGAGCTGGAGCTGGTGCATGACGGGCAGGAGCTGCTGCAGGCCTGACACTAAAACAAAAAATCAAATTGAAAATTAGTATCAATATAACTATACAGCTAGTATAACAAATTGTTGCATCATTCTATTAAACAAGCAACTTATTTACTTGTTTGCCTCAAATTTGACAAGTACGCAAATTGATATGGTCATACAATAAAAAATGCTACAACGATGTAAACATGTAATTAATATTTTGTCTATGTAATCAGAAAAGTTAAACTGAATATCAGCGATTGATCATATCCTTGTGGCAATGAAAAGTATTGAATTTTTAAATTTTTAAATTCCCAATTTATATGAGAAGCAATAGTTTTGCAATAATGTGCCCTTTGAACCTATCAACGCCAATCACGTAACTACAGGCTATAGTTGATGACCGCGTGAGCGTGACGTAACGATTAGCAAAGACAATTCTAGCAAAATCTCTTATTGTAAGATACTGCGCTCGAAGCTTGTTTTTTTTTCTAAAGTCCCAAAAGATGCAAAAAAAAATACTGTACTTACGTCCTTGGCGGGGGTCCAGATGCTCGTCCACGTCGTGGCATTTTGTCCGAGTTTTTTTTTAACGACACAAAGCTTCGTACGTCGAAGGTACGAGAAATACAATAGACGTTTTCACTCCCTGAGTTTCAACTTGCGACTGATTTCGTACTCATCAGCTCTACGGGCGCTACGGCTCATCTCTTCAAGCTTCCGCCGAGTGGATATCGAACGATTTCGCATTACGCAACGTAACAAATAGGAGGGGGTGGGATAGCCAAGCTCAATTCTAATTGGTTAGTTTTAAGCTTGGAAACCGACCAGAAATGACGCACCTATTTAGTTGTTAGTTGCGCGACTCTCAACACACTTCATTTCGATTCGTTGCCCGACGTTTTGCATTCGATATTTTACGCATTTCTCCTGCGATCTGTACCTATCATCGTTGCAATTGCAATGACTGATGAAAACATTCGCAAAGATTGACCAAAAATATGAAAAAACAGTTCGCGGTAGTCTAGCAATGCAATGACAGCCACGTGGCTGTTTATTCACAAAATCGTCAGACTACGCAAAATTTTGTTGGGCAGCGATCCAAATTCGCGATTCGGAAACGCGCATGTGAAGTACTTGCGAGATCTAAAAAAGTCTTGCGTGATATGATATACTTTCGTGGAACAATGTGCGCCTATCGGTGCAATTTTATGCACTATGATGAATCGAATTTTATTAGATTATGACGAAGATGTTATATGACCAGAGAAGGAGCTAA
>UELV01182196.1:0-12318 GCA_900490015.1 Megastigmus stigmatizans
GCTTTACATAGGTCGTTCGATGACAAACGTGTACGCAAGCGTAAACCAATTTAGTTCTCGTGCATGAGATTTTTCAGAAGTTTTTTGAGGTTATCTCTGAATCCATTGGTCAAACCTCTTTTTACATAGCAAATTCGGATTAAGCAGGCCAAAATACATAGGAAAAAAGTATTTTTGATGTGAAGCAAATAATTTTTTTATTCTGCTCAAGCTCTTACTACCGACACGACGTTTTCGACAGTTTTTTGAGGTTATCTTAAAAATTTGCCCCGGAACCCCTATTTTTTTTGACGAATTCGGATTCAGCGGGAAAAAATACGAAAGAAAAAGTTAGTCTCCATCCCAGAACCACATACTTTTTTTTTTGTGGGCCTGTGTTACAGTAGGCCTAATATTACACATAATAATCCGCCATATCATAAAACCCAGCGCTGTTTCGCAGACAGCTGGGTCAATACAAAATCCATATCTAATCACTACGGGAAAACACGCATTAGACGTACATAGTCTAGGACTAGAAAACACGGCGCCGAATGAAAAACACATCAACACCTTGACAAAAACAAGAAATGGAATAGAGTATACATGTTACAGGCAAAACTTATTTCCTTTTCGTATTAACTAATTAAATACTTTAATATTAGAATTGTAATCTTGTAACAGTTTTGTTCATGTAAAGACATGTATGCTCTGTCCTAGAATAATACTTTAAGGCCAATGTATAACTAAACTCAATTAAATAACAGTTATATTATTTCAGAATATTATAACTAATCTTCTGTATATTATAAGTATTATAATTAAGAATCATTGTAGCGTAAAATAGTTATTATACAAATATGCTTTGTAGAAAATATTATATTTTTTACTCTGTAGTCCTTACCTTGATATTGTATAACAACCACAATAATTATATCACATTATTAACCCTACCGTATCATAGCTAAAAATGAAGATTTATTGTTGCGCGAAACAGTTGTTTATAGTATATTTTATAAAAAACATTATAATCTTCTTAATTATACGAATACAAAATGTAAAACTACACTATGGCGCAATCTCTCGGGATAACTCCGATGTCTCGAACCGCCCGACCAATCTTCAGAGGGTTGCTCAAGAAACCCAGAGATAACTCAAAAACCATTCAAGGACTCCGGGACCGTCGACCAACCTGGGAGAAGGGAGAGAAATACCCGCCCTTACCAAGTTTTAACAAACCACCAAGAACTTCATCCCACGCCAGCCTTGACCGATATACGCCTACAGAAACTAGGCTGGTCATTGTCCGTAAAAATGCGCGCATTCCACTCCGAGAAGTACAGTGTGGAGCAGTTGAGTGGAGCAGTTGAGGAGCAGTGGAGATTCCTCAATTCTACAAGTACAACACCAGTTCAATTCTACAAGTTACAGTACCAGTTCAATTCTGTAAGTTACAGTACCATTTCAATTCTACAAGTACAACACCAGTTCAATTCTACAAGTTACAGTACCAGTTCAATTCTACAAGTTACAGCATTAGTTCATCGCTACGAATTCACGCCTTCAATTCTACAAGTTTTCATTCATTCTACATAGTGTTTATTTTTTTCTTCAATAAATCTGTAAGTTAAATATACTTCTCGTTTTATATTCATTTTCAATACACACCCACACACATACACACAATCAAACATTTAGATATCGTCCAGGAACTTAAACAAAGTTCACTCGGACGGATCTAAACAAAATTCACGTTGGGTATTGTCCAGGAACCTTAAATAAAGTTCGCTCGGACAGATTCAACTCTCAACTACACAGACACAAAAACCAAACCCTCATTCCTTAATTTTAAAGCATTCCTCGATACGTCCTAAGCTATTAGGAAGAAATTCCTAGGCTTAAAAATAAATAAAATAAAAATAGTGCGTCACTTAGGACGTCACAGTTTTTGGGGGCCCCTCCGGGATGAAGTGTCAAAGAATGTTTTAAAATATTGGATCTATTTTCTTTTCTCTTCTTTTCTATAATTATGAATTTATGTAAAAGTGAATCTAAAAACATAATAAAATAAGTGTGTGGAAATTAAGTGAAAAATTAAAAGAAAAATAATATGAATATAAAAAAAATATATTCGTGAAAAACTTCAAGAATAAGTGACAGAAATTCAATAAGTGAAAAATAAATGAATAAACAGGAAATTAAAAATTCAATGAAGAGAAACAGTTAATAAATTAAATAAATTAATAACCAACTAAATTAATAACTGATTAATAAAAAAATAAGAATGTTCTAGGAGTTCTTAATGAAACTGAAAGAAAATAATAAGTCAAAATAAATATACCAAAATAAATAAGACTAAACAAATGTAGAAAAATGTTAATCGAAAGATAAAAGTATAATTTTTTTTTAATTAAATAATCGTATAAATCAATGACTTAAATAAAAGGTAAAAAGTATGAAAATAATAAGTGATTAAAAATATAAATAAACTTTAAAATATCTAAAATGTTTCAACCTCTGACAGAGCAATTTAATATCTAATATACGTAGCTTACTTCCCCATGAATAAAGAAAATAAAGTGAAACGGGCAAATAAGTCATCTAAAAGGGCAAGGCTAACATTTCGTAGGAAACTTATAGCCGCATATAAAAAGGAAGGAAAAGTATTCCTCCCTATAGAAAAATATCGTTCATTGCTAAACCAAGAACGATCAAAAAACTTTTTAGTAAAGGGAGACGATTTTCGATCCTTGCCATTCGAAGCGAAGATCGAAATCTTTCGGCAAAACATTTGCAACGTATGCTTCGTATTAGCATGCGAAGGCTGCGTTAAAACAGAAGAAGAACATAAGGAACAAAGCTTAGCTAAGATATTATCTCGAGTACCGAGATTAGGGATTGAAGGGCGATTATCGCTACTCTTCAAGACATACTGTTGCAAGTGTAAAAACAGGCCAATATGGAATTGCCCTACTTGTGAAGACTTAAATAACCCACAAGTACAACCATATTCGCCAACAGCCCGAATTACGTTAATAATTCTCTTAATAATAAAAGTCAAATTTAAATAAAATTAAAAAAAATATATAAAAAAAAATCTACTATATCGAGAATATCTACTAAATCGAAAAAAATCATACACAAATAAATACCAAATCTAATATACCAAAAAAAGGTATATAAAATTAAATAAACAAGTTCTAAATCTACCAAATCAAAAATATACTAAATCCGAAAATTCTAAATCTACTAAATAAAAAAAAACAGATAAGTAACCAAGCCTCTGAACCACAAAGATGGTCATGCGGAACTACCTCTGAGCTGTATGACAAATTCATAACGGATCATGCACCAAAGCCTCTGAATCGATAAATTAACGATCACGCGCAACTGCCTAACCCTCAATTCTAAATATACTAAATCAAGAATTACTAAATCTACTAAATCTAAATCTACTAAATCTAAAATCTCCAAAATCCAAAATCTAAAAATTCAGAAAAACGCTAAATCTACTATATCAACGAAATTCTAAATCTAAAAGAAAAATAAATTCCAAATCGTCTATACGAAAATAGAAAATCAAAATTCTAAATCTATATATCAAAAAGATATACACAAAACAAAATACCAAATCTATTAAATAAAAAAAAATATACAAACTCAAAAATTCTAAATCCACCGAATGAAAATAAAACAATATATAAAATAAATAAAATTTCTAAATCTCCTATATCGAATAATATTATAATAAAAATTCTACATCTCTTATATCGAAAAAGATACAAATACAAATTTCTAAATCCTCTACAAAAACAAAAAAAAAGGACTAAATACTCTATGTCAAATAACATAGACAAGCAAAATAAATATAAATACTAAATCTGTTGTATCAAAAAAAAAAAAAATATTATACAAAATATAATAAATAAAATAACCCTATACGTCCGAAGGACGCATAACTAGAAGTCAAGCAAAAAACAGCGACGAAGCTAAAAACGAAATAATCGCGTTTAACCCCTTCGCACCAACTCACCAAATCTCCGCGAGTCCCATCATCAAGCCCGTACACGAAAGGGATAATAGTGACTTCGAAATCTCTGGTGCAAACACAGTCCCGGAAACAGAAAATCTAACCGAATTGGAAAGCCCACCTAATCTGAGCGAGGCTGAAGATACTGACGATTCGGAAAAAACACAGAGACCGGACCTAAGTCTCACCAAAAGATCGCCAAATTGCAAAGATAATACAGTGACCCATAACACCATACAAATAAACATGGCTGCTCAAGTTGTGAGTATCAAAGATGCCTTAAAAATAGTCCCCGAGTATGATGGGCATAATATTCCTTTAAGAGAATTTATAGAAGCATGCGAAGAAGCCCAAGCAATTAGCGGTGGAAATGACGCAAACGAGAAAAACCTCGTAGCATTTATTAAAAGCAATAAAGTAAAAGGGGAGGCTGTAAAGCATATAAAAGGCTACAACATTAGATCAATCAAGGATTTAGAAGACCACTTAAAATTAGCTTATAAACCGTCAAAAACAATATATCAACTAATGGGAGAGTTAGGTTGTGAATATCAACATGACGAAGAAACTGTAGTATCATTCGCAAACAGGATTCGAGATATCGGCGCAGCCCTAATGGAAGTCAAGAAAAGGGAAGATGGCACATTGGCTGCTGCCGCAAAAGCAGAAGTAGAAGCAAGCATTATAGAATGTTTTAAAAGAGGATTAAAACTAGAGATCGAACAGAGACTTAGCGACACAGACGATGTTACGGAAACATTCAAAAACGCCTTAAAAATCGAAAGGCAATTAGAAGCCAGAAATGCTTTGAGACAACCGAATAGACAACAGTTTCACAAGAGGAATATCATGTTATGCAACATATGTAATTCCGATAATCACGGAACAGAACAATGCAGATCAAGTGAGCATTGTAAACGGCCGGACCACAGCACCAACCAGTGCTTCAAAAAATTCCAAGCATCAAGGAATCAACCAGCTTGTCAAATATGCAATAAGCCTGGACACTACGCCTCTAATTGCAGAAGAAATACTCAGTGCCAAATTTGTAATAAAATTGGACACGCAGCTCAAGATTGTCGATCAAGATCAACAAACATAACTTGCCAGCTGTGCAACCAAAGCGGACACATAGCATCTAAATGCTATCAATTACATCTAAATAAATTTAATAACAGCAAACCACGACCCCAACTCACGTGTCAAATTTGCAACAAAGACGGACACTGCAACTACCTGCAGAACACTCGGAGGAACAACAGCCAATGCCAGCCCTCCTATATGCGCATATTGCAAAATAAAAGGGCACACCATATCGGAATGCCGTAAACGGGAATTCATTAATAGTAGGAATTCGGAAAACGACAAGAGTTTCTTGAGAATAGAGTACGACTCAAGAGACCCACAAAAATACGCACTCAATGAACAGTCTCCAGACGGACGACTTATTAGCAGAACTTATACCACTCAACTAGAATATAGTATCGATTACATACCATATATAGTATTGAGACTTAAGCATGATAAATTACCATTAACATTCATGCTAGACAGTGGCTCAGAAGCCAGTATTATTAAAATTGGAACTATCCTAGAAGGGACAAAAATCGATCTGAACAAAAAAAGCACATTAAAAGGAATAGGTGCTGACCCCAAAATTACCTTAGGGACAGTAAATTTAAAAATTTCAAGATACAATACAGAATTTTTATTAGTATCAAATGATTTTCCAGTTCCATTTGATGGAGTTCTAGGAATGGATTTTTTCATGAACTCACAATCCATTATTGATTTTAAAAACCAAGAAATCCACATAGATGACATTTCAATAAAGTTTCATCAAAATCATAAACTGAATCCAATAAACAGAATATCGAGTTTAAGGGCAGAGAACATGTCTTTACCCTTTATTCGTGTTTTAAACAATGTCAATAATAACAATGAACTGTTCTTAGTAGATACTGGTTCAGAAGCCAATCTAGTAAAAGAAAGTTTCGTAGAAGATAAAAATAGTATAAATAAAGATCAAATACTTCGCATAAAAGGAATAGGACCGAATTGGATTAAAACTCTGGGAATAGTGTATATAGAAATACTTGGCACACCGGTCAGATTTCAAGTCGTTCCTAATGAATTGGATATTATCGGAACGGGAATTTTCGGAGCAGAATATTTCCAAAAAACACAAGCCATACTAGATTTTGGAGAACAGACACTGGAAACACTAGAAGAAATAATTCGCCTAGAGATTCCAGAACCTAATAATCTACACGAACCAGAAGAATCAATCAGCTCTTTGGAAGTAAACACTTCTACAGAAAATACCGAAGTAAATACTAGTATAGAAATTTTAAACACACCAATGAATAATGAAGATAAGGAAAACATAAATTGTGCAATTAAACATTTCAACCACACAACACATATGGCCATGTGTGAGGAATTAAACATAGAATATGATGAAGCAGATATGCCCACAGAGCAAATCGACCTCTATACTCAAAATAGAGATAATATCGAAAACCAAGAGGAAATAGATGTTGTAAGCCTATTACGACTAGACCACCTAAATAGTGAAGAAAAGGATTATGTAACAAATCTCGTAAAAAAGAATAGAGATATATTTTTCCTTCCTGGCGATGAATTGCCAGGGACAGATAAAGTTACACACAGCATTATCACAACAGACGATGAACCAATTAATACCAAACAATACAAATACCCTCATGCCTTGAAAGAAGAGGTCGATAGGCAAGTACAAGAACTCTTAAATACAGGTATAATTTGCGACTCTAAATCACCATATAACACACCAGTTTGGATAGTGCCGAAGAAATTGGATTCTCAAGGACGCCGTAGATGGCGTATGGTCTTAGATTTCCGCGCTCTGAATGAAAAAACGATCCATGACGCGTATCCATTGCCAAATATTACCGAAATATTTGATCAAGTCGGAAAAGAAAAATACTACACTGTATTAGATTTAGCATCCGGATTTCATCAAATAAAGATGAATCCAAGAGATGCACACAAGACAGCTTTTAGTACACCATTTGGACATTATGAATTCTGCAGAATGCCATTTGGATTAAAAAACGGCCCTGCAACATTTCAAAGACTAATGGACAATGTATTAAGAGGACTGCAAGGTCAAATCCTTTTCGTCTATCTTGACGATATAGTTATATACAGTAATAGCTTAGAAGAACATGAAGAGAAATTCAATCTGCTAATAAACAAATTAAGAGATGCCAATCTCAAACTACAATGCGATAAATGCGAATTCCTAAAACGCGAAGTTAACTATCTTGGACATCTATTAAGTGAAAAAGGGTTAAGCCCTGACCCAAAGAAAATCAGTGCAGTCAAAGATTTCCCGCGTCCCAAAAACATTAAAAACATTCGCCAATTTCTCGGGCTAGCCGGATACTACCGTCGTTTTATTAAAGATTTTGCACGAATCGCTAAGGCTTTAACAAAAATATTACAAAAAGACACCATCTTCGAATGGAATAACGAAGCTGAAAAATCATTCCAATCATTAAAAGAAATTCTATGTAATGCACCAGTCTTGCAATTTCCAGACTTGACCAAACCTTTTATCATAACAACAGATGCATCTGGCTATGCAGTAGGTGGAGTATTATCTCAGGGAGAAATTGGGAAAGATAGACCTATTGCTTACACATCTCGCGTACTCCGCGGTCCCGAATTAAAATATGAAATATATGAGAAAGAGGCGCTCGCCATGATACATAGCGAAAAAGCCTTTAAATCATATATATATACGGTCAAAAATTTACAATAATAACAGATCATCAACCTCTAGTATGGTTCAAGAACGCAGATTTGAATACGCGTGTGCATAAATGGCGATTCAAATTATCTGAATATGATTATACAGTCGTTTATAAACCAGGGAAATTAAACTTGAACGCCGACGCTTTATCGAGAAACCCACCAGAATCTACGAGATCTCAAGGACTCAAAAAGGTCGAAAAAGAAAAGACAAATCCACCGGAAACGGTCAATGAAGAAAAAACTATCGAAGAACCGAAAAAACAAGGAAGACCTCGGAAAGAAAGTACAGAAAAAATATCGATACCTCTAGATCCTAATCGATATCCAAAAAGAAACAGAAATAATCATAATTACGCAGAAAGTTTACCAGATTCTGAAGATGAAGACTATACTTTAACTAAATCATTACCAACAGAAGAAAGATATAACAAAGTCTGATAATGATTCAATCCATTCTGACTCGATTATTACAGAACAAATCTAAAAACCCGATCACAAAATTATAGAGACCAAAGAACTAATTCAATTTCGAACCGATAATGTCGCTTATTTTGTCACGAGTAATGGATATCCTTGTGATGAAGGCGCAAGAAAACTATTAGAATCAAACAAAATGAAAATAATTGAATCAATGGAAATCGGTGAAGTACAAATTATAAATAGAAAGAACGAAAAATATTATTTTGCTTTATGCATCAGAGGAAAAGATTCAGAAAGTATAAGCAATATAGATAATAATATTCGTTCTACCTTCAAAACACTACGACAATTACTAGAAAGTAAACAACAACATGTAATCAGTATTGCAAAAAATAAACAAATCGAAAATTTAGCTTGGACTCAAATTCTCGATTCAATTAAACAAGTCAACAAGAAGGTATACTTAAATTCGTTCCAGTAGAAAAAAGGGACGAGATTTTTCAAGAACTACATAAGTCCCCCATCGGAGGATATCGAGGGGTAACTAAAACATATCATCGTATCAAAACCAAATATTATTGGGAAAACATGAAGGAAGATATACAAAGAAGAATCCAACAATGCATAGATTGCCAATTAAAAAAATTAGTTAGACTAAAAACTAAACAACCCATGATCATTACAGACACACCTGGAGTCAGTCTAGAAAAAATAGCTTTAGACATAGTAGGACCTCTTAAACAAACTAAAAACGGAAATGAGTACATTTTCGCCATACAAGACCAATTCTCTAAATATTGTTTAGCAATACCACTACAGAATACATTAGCTTTAACGGTAGCAGACGTATTCGTTAAAAGATTTATTTGCATTTTTGGTGCACCAAAAGTCATACTAACAGACCAAGGGACAAATTTTATAAGTAGTTTAATGAATCGTGTTGCTAAGCGATTTAAAATAAAGAAAATCAGAACTACAGGTTTCCATCCACAAACAAATGGCTCACTAGAACGTTCTCACCATTGTCTAGGAGAATATCTAAAGCAATATACAACTAGTGATGAGAAATGGGACGATTGGATTGACTTAGCTATGCTCAACTACAATACCTGCGTACAGGAAAGTACTAAGCATACACCTTATGAGATAGTATTCGGACGTATAGCTAGATTACCATCCAACGACCCTTTGAGAGAAGGAGACTTAGTACCTACCTACAAAGGATATATTCTTGACTTGGTTAGCCGACTGAACGAAATTCAAAAACTAGTCTATGACAATTTAATATCATCAAAATTACGATCAAAACACTATTATGGTAGAAAAATAAATCTTAAAAATTTTAAACTCGGAGATTATGTATTTTTACTATCAGGCCCGAAGCCTGGTAAATTAGGTGAACAATACTCTGGACCTCATAAAATATTAGAATTATTTAATAAACATAACGTAAAAATACAATATAAAAAAGGAAGTAAAATAGTTCATGCAAATAGGCTTAGAATTTCCCATATTAACCATGAAATAAAAATAAAAAAAAAGAATAATAAAACAAAAACTAAAGACGACGAATAATAAAAAAATATTTAAAAAAAAACATTACTAACAATTTTTGATTACAGAAAATGAAGCCGATTATCCTACAGCTCCTATTTGTCATTAATACATGGGGATTAATAGGATACGACAATTACTACAGATAAACGAATTTACCGAAACTAGAGTCATTCAATGTAAACTAGAAATACATCGAACAGTATATTATTGCGGAATGCATTCACACATATTAATTGTTATGAATGGTGAAAGCGAGTATATCTACGAAATAAGCCAAAACGTATGCGAAGAAATGCACAACACAGGTACACTTAGATTTGGGCATAATAACAACATACAGGGATTAAAGAAAAATAACACCATTACACATAGCTTAACTTTTGCGGGACAGTCGAAAAATGATGGTACTTGCTCAGGAACCGTGTTTCCCGATCCTTACGGAACATGGGAATCCGCAGTCGTTCAGGGAACATTGAGAATAATCCTACAAGACTATATCGCAAGAATATCACTTAACAATAACCAAGTACATTTGCGCTTAGGGACTACTTGTTCCCTATCAGATAGTTCATGTTTAGACAATGAGGGAGGATATACTTTTTGGAGACCAATCCCAACCGATAATTGCAAGTTTAGCCAATATGGCGTATTATTCGAAGGATTTGCCAATAAAATGATAGATCATCACTTAACGGAACTCCAAACAGTATATTCACTCACAACACAAGGTGTAACGTTTGCGCTTACCGCCAAACATAAAGAAACCTTATGCGGATATTCAATTATAAGAACAAAACACCCCAAACTTGTAATTTTCGAAACTGCGAAAGGCGAATCGTTTGCCCTTAATAGAAAAGTTTCAGTGGCAAACTTGAATATATTCGCGTATATTAATTCAAAATTCGTTTACGTAGAAAAACACATTAGAACACAAATAAAACAGTTATACCGCGATGTAATAATTCAAAAATGTAATTTAGAAAGACAAACGTTAAAAAACGCATTAACAATAGCAACCCAAGCTCCAGATGAGTTTGCATTCAATTTAATGAAAGGCCCAGGATATATGGCCGTAATAGCAGGCGAAGTAGTACATATTATTAAATGTATACCCGTCGAAGTAAAAGTCCACCATGGCGATAAATGTTACGCTGAATTAGAAGTGAGCTGGAAAAATACGACTCATTTCCTAACACCACGTACCCACATCCTGAAAACGCGAGGAATACAAGTAGCCTGCAACACCTTACTACCTTCATATTACCTGCTTGGCGAACTCTGGTACAAGATTCTACCCAGACTATTTGAAGCTAAGGAACCTATAGTCATCAAACCAATGACAAGAACAACATGGAAATATACGAATCCAGCAGACCTAGCAACAAGTGGGATCTACACAGAAAAAGATCTCCATGACATCAAGGAACGAATAATGTTTCCAGTGGAACGACCAGCACTACTGAATGATCTCGCTCGAGAGATAAACGGAGATCTAAACCCAGATCAAGCCAGCACCATATTTAAATTACTAAACGAAGATACCATCACTTTAATAGCCCAATCAACATGGAACAACCTTTGGACCCGTTTCACCACTTTTGGCACAATAAGTGCAGGATTTATTGCAATAATAATAATCATTAGAGTACTGAAGATAGCCGCCGACATCGTCATCCGTGGATATACCCTCCATACAGTTTTTGGATGGTCATTGCACATATTGGGTGCAGTATGGAGCTCAGTCTCCCATCTACTAATATACCTCTACAACAAAACAGAAAATTCAAAAGAAGATATAGAAGCACAAAACCACCCTCAAGAAAACATAAACAAAGATGCACACCCACTAGAACCCATAACCCAAAATCCAACTGCTCCAGAAACAACCTCTAAGACACAATCCTATTTTTCCTATCCACAACTGGACAAAGTAACAACTCACTGAGGCATATGGTCGCTATTCACCATTTCACGCCTCTAGCAACCATTTTACGGTGGGGGTGTAACATCTTATGAAAACCGTAGGATTTTATTTTTATTTTCCTTTACTCCTAAACTCATAGATACCAAGTTTGCCACTACATCTTTTCACATAGAGATAATATTACGAACCTTCAAAACGCCCGTCATATCATAAAACCCAACCATTAGTCGCCCAAGCGCACAAGACGCAAACGATTACAATAGGCCTAATATTACACATAATTATCCGCCATATCATAAAACCCAACGCTGCTTCGCAGACAGCTGGGTCAATACAAAACCCATATCTAATCACTCCGGAAAAACACACGCATTAGGCGTACATAGTCTAGAACTACAAAACACGGCGCCGAATGACAAACACATCAACACCTTGACAAAAACAAGAAAGGGAATAGAGTATACATGTTACAGGTAAAACTAATTTCCTTTTCTTTATAATTAATAAAATACTTTAATATTAGAATTGTAATATTGTAACAGTTTTGTTCATGTAAAGATATGTATGCTCTGTTCCAGAATCACACTTTAAGCCCAATGTATAACTA
>UELV01182199.1:0-21446 GCA_900490015.1 Megastigmus stigmatizans
GAGAGAGAGAGAGAGAGAGAGAGAGAGAGAGAGAGAGAGAGAGAGAGAGAGAGAGAGAGAGAGAGCACATATACATACAGACAGGGGGAGAGAGAGCCAGTGGTATAGACGGAGCAATTGTGGCCTTTGCGCCGGCGAGCCTTTGGCCTTGAACTTGGTTTCGACGATAGCCGTCGTAGCGCGGGTATACGCGGAGAGCGAGAGAGGGAAGCAGCTCTCTCACGACTCGCGCGCGCGCGCGCGTGTGTGTGTGTGTGTGTGTGTGTTTGTGCGTTGGCGTTACAACCTATATATATATACACGAGAGTCGACGAGTTCGCTCTCTTCGTGTGTGTGCATGTACACGTGTAGGTGTGGGGGTGTACGGGGCGTGAGATGTATCTCTCGATCTGCTCTTGCCATATTGTTTTTTTTTTTCTGTCATACCGCGCATGTTGTCTGTATGTATATCATTTGTAAGAGCTTGCGCTTCGATATGTTGTTGCCTCTTTCCTAACGTATAGGTATTACTACAAATTGCGGCCCTGTATTAGAGTTCACGCGATTGGCTTTAATCATTAAGCATTTCGGATGGCTACTCAACTGCCTGTCCCGTTTTACAGTCCATTTTGCGTTTACGAACATTGTTGTGATTAGTCTGAAGCCAATTGAAAAATCGAAAGTTTGCGATCGTAAAAAAATAATAAATCAGCGAAGCTAAATTAGTTAAGAATATCTTAATTATTATTAATCTGCGTTATAACTATCCGAAGCTAATCTGAAAGAAGTGAGCATCTCGAAAAAGCGCGCATAAACGTAAGTTAAGCTTGGCACGTGTCGTTAGAGACTTGTGTACGTTAAGTAGCATCAGGCATAAAAGACGCGAGTCGTTGGGGCTCGCGATAGCCTAGTACCTCGCCAGGTGGTGGCCGAAGGACGAATGAGCGCGGGCAATTCTCGCGGCGGCGAGTATCTCGAGCCCGTAAGTAGAAAAGGACGACGCTCACGCAGTGGAACGTCCCGCGCAATAGTCAGCCCCCTTGGAGTGCGAGCGAGAGAAACTCTGGAAAGTTCACGAGGTCTCCGCTCTCGGTGTTGATGGCGCCACTCACCGGTCCTGGCTACGAACGACTCTGGTGGGGGTGACCGTGTGGCGCGGGAGGGAGGTGATCTCGAGCGGAGGGGACAGGCCGAGAGTGGGAGCGTAACAGCGTGGGGGTAGAGGAGAGAGAGAAAGGAGGGGAGTAAAAAGTGTATGTGCACGCGAGAGAGAGAGAGAGAAATAGCCGAACAAGCGACGCGTAGCGGTACTCTTTCCACTGACGGAACCACTTGCAAGGCGAGCAACGACCGACTATTGACCCCGCGGCCGTACGCGCGATAGAGTGAGAGAGAGAGAACGGTGCGAGCGCCTTGGACTCTCGCGAGCGCGAAAGGATCGATGATTAGAGCGCTGCCATTCTATTTTTGGATTCGCGGCTGCATTTCTTTTTTCTTTCTTTCTTTCTTTTACTTCTTCTCTATCTTTCTTATTCTACTTCTGTTTCTCTTATTGCTTTTTATCTCGCGTCTTATCTGTCGCTCCGATTGTCGTAACGGTATTGTTATGGAACAATTGCGCGATAGACTTTATCGGCGCTGCATAACGTCGTTATCCGAGGGCTTTAATTATCGAGCTTCTGCTCTATAACAGCCGCTTTTCTCGTTCTCGATGCGAAAATATACGTTACTCCTTGGGGAGACAATCGTAATCTCCCCGTCGTGTTTTCTCCCGGACTTTATAGGTCTCGCCACTTTTCGTCCAGCCTCGATTATAAAAGAAGCCACGAGCGAAAAGAGAGAAGAGAGCGAGAGAGCAAACAAAAAAGAAAAGAAACGAAAACGTCGATGCCGAGCAATACACTTTCTCGAAACTCGCGGTATAGAGCTCGCGAGGTAGCAGCGGCTGTCCACTTTCGCCCGCGAGTTGCGACACTCTCTCGCCACGACTCGGGAGAAAGACACACACACATTCGCAGACTCTTGTATGTACGTGTGTGTGTGCGTACCGCTGTTGCTCGCGTTGCGTAAACGGTCGATGCCCCGTCAACCCAAATTTCCAAAACGTTCTTTTTTGCTCTCTCTCTCTCTCTCTCTCTCTCTCTCTCTGTCTCGCGCGCGCTCTCTCCTTAGCGCGCCCACGAAAAAGAGAGAATAAAAAAGACAGCAGGTCTGTGTTTCTCTTCTGACCTCCGCGAATCTGTCTTTCTCTTTCTCTCTCTTTCTCGGCTTTCAGGAGCGAGGCGCTTAGTCCGATGTCTTGAGCAATACGACGACGGTTGTAACCTCGACGAGTGTGTATGCCCGAAAAAAAAAAGTTTCTCTCGCGGTCGTGAATTCCCGTGCATGAGCACGTCCTTTATCTACTTGAAATTTTCTCGCGGCGGACGACTTACTCTACTTCCGAAAATACTTGCTTGGCGCTTTCTTTCTTCGCAACTTTTTCTCTTTCACAATTTCAAGGATTTTCATTGTTTTATCAAGCAAAGTTACATCACTGACATTCATATGTAAAGAAAAATCTTCTTTTTTTTTTCAACCAAAGTCTACTCCAGTGAAATTTATGTTTATTAATTTTTAACTTAACGCGACTTTAATCCAAGCAAAGTTCTCGTCCGTAGGAAAGAAAAAAAAATAGGGGATCAAGTAAGATATGTAATAATATAAAAGAGACTCACCATCGCGACTCATGCCTACGGCGATGCACTTCTTTAGCCGGCAGTACTGGCAGCGATTCCTGTTGATTCTCAGAATACTGCACTGCTGATTTTTCGTGCAGGGCCGGTACTGTATCTTCTGCTGGATGCTGCGCCTGAAGAAGCCCTGCGAAGCAGAATCACCGAAACCCTCGTCAGTCAAATTTCCGCTATCGCTATCAGATGACGAGCCAGAGCTACCGCTACCACTTGGCGCGGGTCTGCTACTGCAGGTCAGATCACACTCGCACAGGCACCCCATGGAATATACTTTTTCTTCTATTGTCTTTTTTTCTCCCCCTTTTATATTCGCTTTTTACCAAACACACACACAGGCCAAGTCAAGTCAAGTTATAATTCCTGATACTCGAGATCTCGACTTTTTAATATATATGTATATATATATATATGTATATATCTATGTGTATAACGATATCGTGTCGGAACGCACTGATTGACAAAAATCTCGTCACTGATCACATCTCCTCGATCGTGTAATGTATGCTACGGCTGTCCCAGAGAAAATTTTCTCTGTCGTTGTTGCAGATACAGAGAGTCAGAGAGAGAGCCAAAGTGATAGAGAGCTATAAATGCCGCGCGACCGTTTGTTACGGAGCTCGAGTGTAGACTGGCGCGGCGACGGCGGTGTCGGTGGCGGCGGCGGCGACGGCGGCAACGGCAGCGGCGGCTGTTCTCTCTCTCTCTCTCTAGCACAGAGCGAGCCGCATAGCTCGATCTCGGTCTTACACACACGCGGGGCCGAGGAGAGGCGAACGGCATATACAACAGCGGGCACACAGCCTCGCGCCAGTCGCGCGCGCGCCTGCAGAAGAGAGCCGTTCGAGGTGGGGGCCCTCTGACCCAATTCCCGGACGTTCACCCGCAGTTCACCGCGTGAAAGTGAGAGTCCCTGCGCGCACGACTGCTGCTGCTGCTGCTGCTGCTGCTGCTGCTGCTGCTGCTGCTCGATCTTTCTCTCTCTCTCTCTCTAGCTAGTTCGCTCGCTCGCTCACAGCGCAGTCCGTCTCTGTCTTTCGCCTCGCTCTCTTTTTCTCCCTCCCCGCGCGATTTCCCCCCTGACGTATAGCGCGACAGCTCGACGGAAAGCTAGCTGTGCGCTAACTCTCCGTGTGTGTGTGTGTCCTCGCCCCCAGTTTACGATTAGAGCCATCGAGCCTCCCTTTGGATTTTCTCTATCTCTCTATGATACGTGTGCGTGTGTGAATGTGTGACATATCGAGGACTAAGGGGTGGTGTTGTGTGTGTTTCTTTTCTATTCCCCTCTCTCTCTCTCTCTTTCCGAAGGTCCACGGAATTCGTTGTTGTGTGTTAAATGCCTTGGTCCTTGAGATGAAATCAATAAGAAAGAGAGAGAGAAAGATAGAGGGGGGGGAAGAAAAATATACTCTCTTTTTTTGTTCGTGTTGAGGGATTGATCGCGTTTCTTCCGCGCGGGGTGGCGAGGGGGAGCTGAGGAGGAGAGAGCTCGTGTTTGTGTGCACGTAGACTGCACATGTATATATAGTGAGCCCCCCCGTAAAACGAAAAATCTAGGACACGAGGGGTGGATTCATTTTTATCTGCGCGTCCCGATGTGCAGGTTAACGCGCGCGCGCTCCACACTCGGACTATTATACGCGAGAGAAGACACCAAGCTGATTTATTTTTCCTTCGCGTATACAGAGTATATTTCTAGGTTTCGCGTCGACGTATGTATAATTATCGCGGGCGAAATATTGGCAACGAGTACAAGCGCCATAGGAGAGAGAGAGAGCATATTTTTCCTCTTGTTATTCCGTTTTACATTTTCTCTGCTCAGTAGGAAAAAAAAAACTATTCTCGTTTCCGCGGGTGGCCTAGCCCAGCTAGCTAGCGCACGTATATACCCCACATCTTCCTCCTCCTCGCCGAAAAATCCCTGAGTGAGAGAGTGTATACACACGCACACCGAGTGCAGCGTACGAGAGCGAGAGAGCAAGAGAGAAAGAGAGAGAGAGAACGGCGCTCGAGGGGGTTGAAGTAGGGGAAATAGTCGAGTGAACGCGCGGTCAATGACCTTTCTCTCTCTATCTCTCTCTCTCTATCTTGCTGGTGAGGTGGAAGGGAGAAAGAGGGAGAGAGAGCAGTAGTAGTAGTACGCAGGCACAGGAGGTTACGTAACTCGGATATGCCCACGACAATAGGTCGACGACGACGTCGACGATGGTCCCATACCCGAGTTTTCGCGGATTTTTTTCAGGAGGCCTGATGTGTTAGTAATAGCCGATTCGCTGTTGTCCCGATGATCTTGCACAATATCGACTGTTACTTTTCTTTTTTTTATCGGGCGTTATGGATGCGCGCAATATGTGCGTGAGCGGGAATTTGGATTGCGCAAAGGCTGGATCTCCGAGCAGGCGAGTGTTGTAAGCCTATGTTGTACAGTTGGTTACATATATACATATTCGCGAAATTTAGCGGTGATTTTTCGAGGCAGCTATTCTCTCAATATTTGTACAGAGTCATTCTGGGCCACGCGGCACTATACAACAATGACTTTTTGTTGTTCAAACATATTTGCCACGCGGGCGGTACGATTTCGCAAGCGCGATCCGCGTCTCTTTTATTATAAAACTCCGCAAAAAAAAAAAACAATCTCAAGGCCCAAAAAGAAAAAGAAAAAAGAAAAAACAGAAAAACAAGTCTCGTTTTCGTCATATTTCAAAAGTCGAATCTCAACATCTGTATCGGTCTCGCGGTTAAGCAATTGGCATCTAAAAAAAAAAAAAATAAAGCACGCGCGCGGCAATTTTCCGATACATAATACGCGAAACAATTATATCTCGACCGACAAGACTCTCGAGTTCGCCGAGCGACAGTATACACACACACACACACACACATATCTGCAAGAGAGAGAGGGAGAGATAGATAGATAGATAGAAAAAAAAGAAAAAGGAAAAGAATAAAATTCTTCTGTTTTCGCAACGTACATGTCTCTCTGGCTCTCGAGAGCTTATAGCGCAACTGACGTAAGGCAGCTTCGGCGAGAGATAGACAGATAGAACGTTCGCGCGACTACGCGACCTCGCCTACCTCAACAACGCGAGCGCGAATAAGAAGCCAGTGAGGTTTTACCGTTGCACACCTTCTCTCTCTCTCTCTCTCTCTCTCTCTTTCTCTCTCCCGAGAGTTAGTCTCCTATACCTCGGGCTCTTGCACATTGCACACACACACACACACACAAACACACACAAGCATAGACTGCAGCGAGTGCAGGACAACGACGTCGACGATGCGCCGCTAGATCGTTGCTCTTTTGTCCTGAGAGAACGAACGAGCGAGAGAGAGAGAGAAAGAGAGAAATGGCACACGTCGAAGCGTCCAGATATCTGCATCGAATAGCTAATTGGCTAAATAGAATCGCGTACGAGGAAATGGTTAGCCGTTAGTCGACGGGGCGTCTATTTAAATTTAGACCGCGTCCCATACGAGAATAATGGCGATTTTTCGCGCTGGAATGGCTTGCACGGCTTGCAACAGCAGCAGCAGCAACACCTTGGCGTCAAACACCGAGGATCGTCAACCCTGTTGTGTCGTTAGGTACGCGTCTAAAAATACAGGGATGGAGGGGGGGGGGCGTATTATCCAACAATCAATTCGATCCCTATTTGTTAAATAAAGGATACGCCGCTGCACTCGAGCTCAGAGAAAGAGAGTCTGTTTTATTCATTTAAACGCGAGAACGGATATTGAATAAAATAACCGCGTGCGCACATATAGGCCAGAGCTTGCGGACGCGAATTAGGCGGTCGATCCCTGAATAATTTCTCTTTCGTTCCACACAACCGATTTAGGTGTATGCGCATATATATTTAGGATAAAAAGGAAGGACGCAAAATTGGTCTTGTGGAGAAATAAAGCGATAGAACGAAAATATACCGCGCCAAAAGCTAAAGGGACTATATAGGATCTCCTCTGTCTAATTTCGTATACTTTCGAAACTAATAATATCCCGAAAAATAAAAGATCCCGTATATACGACGCTTGCGCGTCTACAGGATTTGCAAAGCTAAATTTCTGGACAGCCTGCTGCTGCTGCTACTGCTGCTCTCTCCTTCTTTTCGTGTGCAGCGGGAGTCTCTCTCTCTCTCTCTCTCTCTCTCTCCTCGATGGCCGGGGATCCACAAACCGCTCGACGTCGGGCCGCGTTCCGGTTCGCCCGGACGAGGGCAGCAACCCCGGATGAACCCCTGTGAGAGAGAGAGAGAGGCTCTCTCTCTCTCTCTCTTCGCCCTACAATGTGTGCATGTGTACGTACGCACGAGAGCCGCGGGAGAGAGCGGGAGAGAGGGAGAGAAGCTGGGGTACAAAAAGGGGAGGGGGATGAACGTGGCATCGATCTCTCCTCGGCGCCCCGACGAAACGCAGTCGTAGTCGTCGTCGTCGCCGCCGTAGTCGTGCATCCCCCCAAACGGGTCACAGGGGTCGACTACCTCTGGCTGCTGCTGCTGCTGCCGCTGCCGCTGCTTGTGTGCACTGACTCTCTGCACGTACGCCTCTCCCCCTCCCTCCCTCTCTCTCTACATGTATATTTATATATAGGCGCGCGGGCGTATACACACCACCACCGCGGGGCGACCACCGAGCTCAGGAGTCAACGCGCTCTCTCTCTATCTCTATCTCTCTCTCTCTCTCGTGTTTTTCGTTATGCGCAGTGTGCCGGGTTGAGGGAACTCGCGTGCTTCCATGCACACACACACACACACACACACACACATCCACGAGCGTATACACTGCACCGCAGCAGAATTCCTCCCCTTCCCTATTATTTTTTTTTGTTACGCTTTCTTGTGGTTTTTGATGCTCTCTCTACTGCCTACGGGGTGAATGACTTTTACGAGCTGCTGCTGCTACGGCCGCTGCTACTGCTATTTCTGCACCGGGGGAGAGATTATATATTCGCGTACCGCGCGTTCACTCTCCTCCCTCTTCGCTCTAAACCCCTTTTTTCCTCGAAAATTCTCGGTTCAGCTAAGTTTGGAAGGCGAATGGGTTTAAATAGAATTTCCAGCTGAAGAGGCTCTAATGGATTGTCAAAATTCGAGAGGTGTGTGTGTGTGTGTGTGTGTGCGCCACAAGAGCTCCCGGACAATGCAGATGTGTGCTGGAGGATCGACGATATGTGTGGATATACGTGTATAGGAGGCGAGCATAACCGGGTCACTTGTGCGAGTTTGCATATTTTATAGGGCCCTGCAGAGGAGAGGATTGGCTTTTCCGATATGACACCCAAGATATGGCTTTCCAATAAGTCACACCCCGCGCACCATCGCAGCAGCGCACAGCTTCTCAACTGAATTCGCGCACACTGTGTTACGACTCGAGCACTGGGATCTGCACCGTGAATTTTTGCATTCGAACGGCTGTACTTTCAGCTTGTAAAAGTACATATATGAATTACAGAGTCTAGAAGATTAAATTACTGTCCGGGAATCGTGCATATGTGCATAATTTCGAGTATACGCTTAGATGTCCTACATTATACAAGAGAGTCGAAAATAACCCACACTGCTATACCCGCAAAATCATCCGTTTACGCATTCGCAATACTTCTACACACGGTCAGCGTACAGAGTTGAGGGGACCGATGAAGCGGTGAATCCTCGCGAAACAACCGCCAACGCATAGAATAGCATCCTCTCGAAAACCGCACTCGGAATAAGGCGACCTGCCTAGAACGAGAGAGAGAGAGAGAGAGAGAGAGAGAGAGACAAGAAGAAGAAGAAGCAGCGAGTCTATGGCCAACGTCCATCCAACGTTGCAGATCACGCGCACACACACATACACACGAGAAACAGCGAGAGAGAGAGAGAGAGCTAGACGAATGAATTGCAGCCAGCGCATAGACTCCACGAAGAAGTAGGAGGTGGAGAGGCAGTGAACTGCAGGTGGGGGGAGTAGGGGGGGGGGAGACGGGGGTGTAAAAGAGCGCGGGAGAGGCGACGGCCGCGAGAGGCCAACGACCGGAGCGAGCAGCAGCAGCAGCGGCCGCGTGCAGCCCGAGAGAGCGCCAAGTAGCGAGGAGGTGGAGTATATAAAGAGACTGCTGGAAAGAGCGAGAGCGAGAGAGAGAGGAGAAGGTGAATGTTGAGAGTAGAGAGAGGGGAAAAAGGAGAGAAAGAGAGAGAGAGAACGAAACGGAGTAACGGTGACGTACACACGCGGGCACCGAGAGCAGAGCTGCGAGCGTTGCCTCTTGCCTTCTGCGCATGCCCGCGCGCATACACACACACACACACGTAGAGAGCTTGCAGGCCGCAACGGCATTGCGCTGTGTAGCTGCTGTGTAGCTGCTCCGCGGCTCTCTGTGTGTACTCGGGGGCATTAACCGGTGCGAACGCGACCCCGAGAGAGAGAGAGAGAGAGAGAGAGAGAGAGAGAGAGAGAGAATTTTGCACTAGTGGTAGTAGTGAGCGCGAGCGCGAGAGCTGCCGGATAAGACGTTGAGCTGTGGCCTAGGCGCTAATGGCGAATTGCGGGGGAACTGCACTCTTTTTCTCTATAGCTCTCTCTCTCTCTCTCTCTCTCTCTCTCTCTCTGTCTCTCTTTCGTTAGCGCACAGCGGCACACACACTGCACGGCTCGTGGAATATTTTTGGATCTTAAGATTTGGCGGCTTTTTTTCAAACGGACCGGGGAACCCTACTCTTTCTGTTTGTTTTTTTCGTTGTTATGACGGCTTGGTGTTCCCGAGGCGGGCGCGCTTGATAACATCGTGACCTGAATAGTTCCGTTTCTTTTTTTCTCTTCTGTGTCGGTGGGACCGGGCCAGATTAGACGTGTTTGTTGTTCTTGTGTTAGAGAGAGTTTCGATACAGCGCGACAGCTCGAGCCTTTCGCGCGGTGAAACAGCTTTAGTACAGAATGTTGTTTCAAGAGATGCTCTCGTGCTTGTGTAATGCGAAACATTGGATGTAAAATCAATGGGGCAAAAATAGATGTTTACGGGAAAAGCGAGTCAACTACGTGCAGGTTGTTGAATCGGTCAACGGATCGTCAATCCATTAGACAATCGTCATTTTCACTATTCACCATGTCTGTCTGTCTCTCGTTCGAAAAACCCAGTCACACATGGTTGAATATAAGCGACCGAAAATCTTATCGTCCCTCGCTCGGGTAAGGAGAAAAAGAAGGAAGAAACAGAGAGTGCAGCAGCAGCAGCAGCAGTAGCAGCGGGTGCATGGCAGCTAGTCGGTGCGTTATCTGGAGTGGCCTCGCTCGCAGAGAGATATATACGCTCGCCGCTCTCCTCTCCTCGCGAACACCTACCGCAATAATAAGCGGCTGACCCGATTCCAAAGTAGATTCGCTCGAGGGGTCAGTAACCCCGTGAGGCAGTAGTAGTAGCAACAGCAGCAGCAGCAGCAGCCCGAAATACCCGCGCTCGCGCGCAATCAAATGAAAATGAGATCACGACTCGTTACGACATCAAAAGTGACGAGGAGAGGGAGAGGGGGAGAGAGAGAGAGAGAGGAGAGTAGAACAGAGCGATAGAGAGGGAGGGAGAGAGAGAGGGAGGGAGTCAGGAGAGGAAAGGTGGGGGAAGCGACCGCGTGACGTAACTGGCTCGCGAGGCGAGGTCGACGACCGGAGGGTTAATGCACCCCTTGCGCCTGATTTCAACCCTCTCCTCCTTCTCCTCCTCCTCCCACTCGCTCTCTTTCTCTCTCTTGCAATGGAAAAAGGGCGCGGGAGCTGCTGCTACTGCTGCGTTCCTCTCTAGAACGTTCCCTGCGCTCTGCAACGAGAGGAAGAAAATGCATACGCGCGACTAGGATGATGAGCCGCGCCGTACAATAATGGAAGCAGAAGCAGCGGCAGCGATTGAACTCTCGTTTTTTTTCCTACCTCTCTACGCTCGACGCTTATTAGGCGTAGGTTGGAGAGCGAAGAGTTTATGTTTATCGAGATTCGCTCTGCTTACTGGACGGGTAAATATATCTGGCAGCGGCGGCCTCGATGTTTACGCTACTACTATTTATGCCGCGAATATGGCATCTCTCTGCATGCAGCCTTTTTTTCCTTTCCCGTCGCGCAACCAAGATGCTCCACTTTGCCACTTTGTATACACCCAACCGATATCCTCTTATACCAACTTTTTCACTCCCATTTCCAGGCCCGGTCGACGAAGCGATAATCGAATTTGAACTCGAGGATAAAAAAAAGAGAAAGAAAAAGAGAGATAGAGAGAGAGAGAGAGAGAGAGAGAGGGGGGGAGAGAGAGAGAATTAGCATCGATTCCATTCAAAACGATTGAAACTATAATAGGAATCGGGTGAGTCTATTCGCACTACGAGGGCCACGGAATTTCGGGACGATCGCAAGTGCAACGAGCCAAATATGGGTCGCCACGTCAACCATGAGCAGTCTCGTTCCCCCTCGTGTGTATGTGTGTATCAGCCGGCGGCTTGGACTTGTCGGTCGACTTGGACGACGTCGACGTCGACGACGACGACAACGAGGAGGAGGATCGCGAGAGCGCGCGCGAAATAGGTGCAACAGTAGTGCGACCGAGCGACCTAGTCTTTAAAGATACACTCGCGCGCGCGAGCGAGTGCTTCGTCTCGCTCGCACGCAACTCAAACTCTCTTCCGCGTTCTCTTCCCTTTCCATCGGCGGCCGAGCCATAGACCTGGCTCGACTTTAGCTTCTTCCAGTTGCTGCGGCTCTCTCTCTCTCTCTCTTTCTTCCTCTCTCTACGTCTGTCTATATGAGTGTGTGTTTGAGAGAGAGAGAGAGAGAGAGAAAACCGCTAGCGGCTAGGTCAGTCGAGGGAGACATCCTTCGACGTGCGAGCTGAGCTCTTTATGCGAGTATGAGAGACTGACCCAGTCGCGGCGGGATCTGCATCAGCAGCAGGGGGGAAGGGAGGGAGGGGGGCAGGCCCCTCTTTTGTGACAGAGTTTCGACTGATTTGAGCGATTTTCAAAGCTAATTTGCTTTTATATCTGACTGGTTCGGGAATACGTAGAGTGGCAACGACTATTATCGAGGAAGACTCAATCGCGAACTCTCGTGCGAGCTAATTACGTTGGATAATTAGTAGACTTGAATCGTGCAAAAATAGAGAGTTACGTAATTGGATAAGTCAATTATTCAGAGACTGGAATAAAGCTATGCAGGAGGAATCGAAAATGGAAAATTCCAGTATGGAGAAACCCTCGAATTGACCGAGTCCATGCGCTATATGCGCTCTCTATCTCTATTTCTCATCGTCCACGGTTCAGTATGTATATGAATGTATACACGTATACGTGTGTGGAAACTCGGTCATTCCAGGTGAAATCGATAAAGAGCATTCTCCGTTCCCTCTTTCGTCTCCTTCCCCTCTTCCGCTCACCCCTTACTCATTTTGAATTGCTCCCTCTCCCCTGGATCGCTCTCTAAAACCCATGAGAAACAATTTGGGCCTTTATCCACGACGATGACGAAAAACCCAGTGATCGATGATCCCGACGTTAGAATATGCGATTTGCAGAAAAAATTACGAGTATAACGCGTAAGCCTTGTCGTTTTAACTGTGTGCAAAAGTTCAATTTAAAGTTCACAGCGAATATCTCGTGTATATAGCATTATACGTTGACCGACAAAAAAAAGCACGCACAGAAGAAAGAGCGGAAAAAAGACGAGCACACACTTTTTCCCAGGGTGTGTAAAATACCTCGACCGATCCACTTTTACGTGGGTCCACAACAGCTCCCACCTTCTTGCACTTTCTCGCTCCTTTGTCGCGCAACCGAGAGAGAGACGAGAGATATTGCAGTTCTATATACCTGCCCCCGCAAGAACCTCAGCTTTCCCTCGCTTGTGGCTAAGAGACATCATTTCGTGGGCGAGGGAGAGAGATAGAGAGAGAAGTTGACCTATGTACCAGCCGAACCTGTTGCCTATGGCGAGCCGCAGATTCACGCAGCGCGCGAGCAGCGCAAATTCTTTTGTGCTTATACAGCACAGGCATCGCTGGGCTAAAGCAGTTTTACCTTCACAGCGGGTTTTGTGCCTTGATCGCGAACCAAGAGAAAGACGGAGAGAGAGAGAGAGATAGAGATAGAAATAGAAACAGAGAAAAGTGAATACATGGGGCGAAGGTAGAAGTATGAATAGGGGGTATCGCTTAGACTTCCATCGCATCAGGGATGGGACGATCTTTCGTTTCTAGGCTTTCCATCCCTTGTGGTGATGGAGGAGAAATTTCTTTAGCCGTGATGCGCGAGACTAATCGACTCTAAAATGCGTGCAAGTGATTTTCAGATCTATACGAAGGTTCATTTTGAATTCATACGAAGAAAGTTGCACTCGGTTAGATTTGCTGCGGCAGCGAGTTTCAAAGTATAGGTGCAAAAGAGCTGCGTATCGCGAGTTCAACGACCTCCCGTGCGCGATATCTCATTCAACAGCGCTGCCCCCAAGAATCCATCGGATTTCGCATCAGCGCTTTCCTGCAGCACAGAGAGAGCGCGCGCGCGCGCAGTACATCGCATCTCAACTCGCTCGGCTATACATATACGAGCTGTGCTCTCGCATCGAGAGCCACGGCAGATATGCCGATCAAATCTCTCTCTCCGTCTGCGCAAGACACGACGAGCGAGTCTACGAGCGAGCGTATAGCACCTGGCGCACTCTCCCGAGGTCCTCGCCCAACTGGCACTGGTTACAAGCGCCGCCGCCACTACCGCTTGCCGCCGTTCTATCTACTCGTAGCGGTGCAGAGTAGGGGAATCCAACTCTCGCACACACACACATAGCCTTTCCCCACCCTCGGTTACTTTCGCGATGAATCCCCCTCCACTGGTCGAGGTGCTTGCCCAGGGCCGAGAGAAAGAGAGAGAGAGAGAGAGGACGGCGAGGACGTTGACTCGGCTTGAGCTCGCGGCCTTCGATGAGCCCCCCGCTCGCTACGCTTCGTAACACTCAGACGGTCTTGCCGCTTATGTATATGTGTGCTGCTGCTGCTGCTGCCGCTGCCGTCTGTTATACTCTCTGTGTGCGTTGGTCTAGCGTATCTCTCTCTCTCTCTCTCGCTCTGCGTGTGCTTTCGTTGGGACTCGAAATAGAAATGTATGAGTGCGTGTTTTTTTCTCTCTATTTTTTTTTTGTTCGTGTAATAAGAGCGCGTCTATATTCTGTTTAGTGGGCTGGCGGAGATAAGGAGCGATATACTTATTATGAAAAAAAAAAATGTATTTCGTCAAGGCTGATATTATTGTGCGTATGGTAATACACGACGCCTTTTGGTCGACTGCTTAATTAACGACACGACTTTGAACAGCTTGAAATCGTTTTCTTCGTAAATCGGCGCGTGCAGTTTTTCTACAAAATGAGATATACATTTACAACGAAACATTTGCAATAATGTAGATTTGATAATAATAATTGAACGAACGGGAAGGAGTTGTTAGTTTGAAGAGTAAAATGTTTTATGCATTTTCGTTGAATATTTGAAAAAGCGCGAGCGTATAAGCGAGTGTCTCGACTCGCGTTTCAAAGCGGAGAAAGTAATATCCACTTCTGCACTCGACAGCAACAGAAGCAGCAGCAGCAGGAGAGAAAGAGAGGCTCATCACTGGAGTTTTTCAGAAATCAGACGAAGTGGAAGAGAGATAGAGAGAGAGGGAGATTCTTTCGAGGACAACGAACCAACGTATACTCGAAGGGACAATGAGGGAACGACCACCGACGAGCCAGTTTCATTTGTTAGCATGCGAGACGCGTATATAAAAGTATAACTGCCTTCCCTTGCATTCGAAAAGACTGCGTGTCTATGAAATTCCTGCAGCTTCGTCAAAATAAACATTGAAAAATTTTGAAAAAAGGCAATGATCTATTTTTGCGAACCGAAAGAATGCATAATGTATATCGAGGTTAATTCGAGTAAAGCAAGTCGTACGGAATTTTTTGTGTGCAACTAATATAACGCGAGTGGAAAAACGCTCAATTTCCAAGTTCACAGAGACAGAGAAAGAGATGAGGAAGGAAAAATAAAAACAGTATGTGGAGCACCGAGAAAAACAGCTGTGAGGCCGAACACCGGAGTGAGCAGATCGGACCCGGAAAAGCGGCTAAACGAGAGACTCTTTGGCATCCGACTACCTGGTCAACCCTCGGTTGGCTGGCGCTAAGCGCGCTTCGATTCCCATTACACGGAAATGACCCATTAAGAAAATTCGCCACATATTTTCCCCCCGACGTGCCGCGCCTACTTCATTCATTGTGTTGCGCCGCATATCGCCACAGCTCCACCGTTTTTTTCCCTCCTCTCGTTTTTCTTTTTCTTTTTTATTCATATATCTCCTTACTGTCCCTCGGACAGTTACCCTGTTATTTCCTGGTAATTCAAGATCGCGTTCTCTCTGCTGTGTGTCCGGATCTCCGTTTTTTCTTTCCTCTCTTCTTTCGTATACGTAGCCGATTATAATAAAAGTGCGCAAGAAAAAAACGTTTAGAGAGACGCGTATAACCTATACTCTTTGTGCTTGCACACTAGAGGTTTTCGTATGTACTAGATGCTGAGATATGAAACTTCTCGATTTTCCGAAATCTACGGGAATCTGATGCGCTTTTTTTGGTCATTTTGTGGTCGAGCTCTTTTTAACATTCACTTTTTTATAATACGAAACTAATTCCGGCTTTTTTCAACGGGCATTTTTCACGCAAAACCGCGATATTCACACTCGAGGAATTATAACCCCAAACCGCTTAAACCATCCGATTTTCCGCGAAAAAAAAAAAACAGGTATACAAGCGAGGAGAGAGAGATAGCCGCACTCGTGATCCGGATACGAGTCGAAAATCTCTCGGCATAAAGCAGAGAATCCTTGAAGTCGAGAGACGCAGAGTCTAAATTTAACGTGTAAGGGCCTTGACTCCCTCCCTCTCTCTCTCCTCTTGATGTGCGCGATTTCCGCGAGCCTACGTAGACGTACACAGACGTACAGATACACGCGCGTCTCGTCCGCGAGGGAAAGAGACAAGACGAAACCTCGCGGTCGATAGCTTCTTGTTCGTCGACGGCCTTCAACTCGCAGAATACTTACATACGTAAATATACATATACATATTATTAAGCCTGTGTGTGTGGTAAAAGAATAAGTATATTCCAAGAGCGAACACATTCGCTCGAGTTTCCATTCACTTCCTGGCCTTCTACGATAGCCAGCAGTTCCACACCAAGTCAAAGTTCTCCTCGAGTGTCGTCAGCATTCTTCAACTTTTGTAGATATTATATTCACGCCTCGCGTATATAAGTCTTTATTCAGCTGTTAAACCGCGGCGCAATTTGTGAACTGGCCTGAAATTCGATTCTCGATTCGTGCCTCGATCCTTATGATGAGGAATTTGATTTCCGAGGCAATCGGAAACCTCGACGTTTTTTCTTCCTTTTTTTTTGTTTCTTTTAACTCAAAGCTCAACGAAGAATTAGCTGACGATACTCGAATGTGTCTTTTTTCGTATTATTGAAAGAATTGATATATATGTGTATGTATTCGGATCGCTTACCTTGCATCCTTCGCAGGAATGAACGCCATAGTGAAAACCTGAGGCCTTGTCGCCGCATACGCGGCAGAGAACCGTGGTCCCGTCGAATTCTGCAAAAAAGAGGAGAAGGAGATACGAATGTCATTAGTACGAACAATGGAACAATGTGTTTGTTTTGGACTGTGCATATAGATACATAGATATATATAAAGAGAAGCAAAAAGTGCCGATTGTTACGTAATAGCCTATAGGACAAACGTGAGATCATTTTAATTGGACATAATTTGATATCTGGCTTTTCAATGTTTTATCTTTTTTGTTGTATAGACACCTGTGCGATTTTGTCGATTGACAGGTGAGCGTTTGTGTTTAGCATTGGGGAATTGTCAATGGCAAATGTGTTTCATTGGTATATTAAAGTATCGTTTTTGTACAAAACTATTAAAACAAGGTTGATTTCATCATCCGAATAAATTATCTACATTTTACTACATATATTAAAAAATGAAATCCCATTATCGTTTTGAAAAACTTCCTAATTGAAACAGTTCGCAACGATTTTCATCCGTATATAGATCGTTTGAAATTCGCAAATTCATATTTTGCCGAGAATCCCCACTTCTGCACAACCTCTAATCCGCGAGAAAAGGGTCGACAAAGAGCCGAATTCATTTCAACAGCCCAACCAAAAAAAAACCCCGAACAAAACAAATACACTTAAAAGCGCGTGCGCGTTCCCACGTGGCCTCCCGCGTCCCCGAGTAAGTGTACACACGCGGTATAACCACACACATATCCACGTACAGCAGCAGCAGACTCGCGAGAGAAGATATATAGAGGGAGAGAAAAGAAGAACACTTTCTCCGCGCGGGCAGCAGAGGTGCGCGCGCGCGCTCGAGAGAGTTACAGCATCGCCGCGCGGCGTGTTACAACTTTCTGCTTTCACTCGCGCGCTGCTCGCGTGGATTCGCGCGCATATATATATGTATACAGAGAGAGTACCTTAGGTACGCGCGAGAGACAGAGAGAAAGATAACCGCGGCGATATCTCGCCTTTCGCTGGCTGCACTTATAGAGCGCGGGAAAAACTTTTATATCGCTCTCTCGCCAACTTTCATTCGGTTAACTCCTCCATCTCTCTCTCTTTCTCTCACTTATATATATATATGTACTTGGCTGATTGATACTTTTCCTTTCGCGAAGAGTCGTTGACTCCTTAGCCGCTGATCCAGCAGTCGTCACGCGATTGCTGTTTGGATACAACGACCTTTCGTTCTGCCTCGCGGTGGCTTTTTCTAAACTTGGTCAGTTATGCGCCGAGCTAACGCGATAAGAGCAAAATATATTATCTGATCGGAGATATGAATTCTGTATTTACAGTGCGAGCGCGCGTCTCCTTGATTTTTAAGATAGATGCCGATACGTACTGCATGTGTCGATCGTACTAAATCGTTGTGTGCTTTCTTATACTATATGTATATAAAAGAAAATTTAGTACGCTGCACAAGTCGAGGATAATTGGTAAATAATTCGACTGCTGACAAACGTCACAAGCCCGAGTAGTATATGTATAGACAGATCGGCATCGGTATAATCCGAACGTTACATAACGCAGATAATTTGGCTAAGCGACAGGTATAAACCACGTGGGTTATTGGGTTATTATCTCTAATTACCAGTCGATGACCATCCCTTGCATTCTAATTTCCATTCTTAATTCCTCGAGTCAGCGAGCTAATCCGATGACCAGTCTACAACCGACACTCCCCCAAAAATTTCCAAGGAAACCCCCTTTGACAACGTATATAGCTTAATCACAAACACAATTCCGGTCGAATTCCACTAACTATAAAAGAAGAAAAAGAAGAAGAAGAAGAAAAAGCGAGGAAGAGCTAAAAAGCTTGCACTCTGTATATGTACCTATATTCAATTCAGGCTCAGGCCTGGCAGACGACACCGTCGAGTCCATGGTCGGCATATTCGCGGCGGTAGCGGCAGCAACGGAGGCACTGCACCCGGACGATATCGTCGTCGTCGAAGCCGTCGTCGTCGTGATGGGCGTCTGTGCGGTGGACATGTGTTGCTGTTGCTGGTACTGGCTTACCAGTCTGCTGTAGCCGATGGACGTCGACATGGCCGTACAGGACATGACCGGCGAGTGCGGCTGTAGCTGGGCAGGCTGTGCCAGGGCACCGCAGTGCTGCATACTGCTGTCGGGCGCCAGGATCATCATCTTGATATCCTGCGTGTGTTCTCCTCGTTTTGCTCGAACTCCACGATCCTGCCGTCGATTCGTAACCGCTGTTGATACTCTAATACGCACAAACACTGCACACTGGTAATGTCGAGAATGACATTTGTCCCACTTGTCGATGTATATGCCAAAAGGAAAACGAGTCACACAACTAATATTTTCGATAGATATATGCACCCACAATCAATATATATACATATATATATAGTTTAAGATGAAGCACCAATCGAAAAAAAAAAAATTTTTAAATTGAAACGAAACGTAAACTAAAAAGTAAACAGCCGTATTGAAGTAGAAACAGATCGGTTCACGTTCGCATTGTACACTGAGTTTAATAAATACATATATATATATGTATAGATGTTCCCGAATATATACACACGTTGGCCGTGTGTACGTACCTCCCCGTACGAAGGACGAGCGAGTAGTGACGGAGCAGGGTGGCCGGCGCGCGCGATATATAAAACGCACACCACACAGTCCCCCGATACACGCCGACTATGTCTCCTCTCCTCCTCTCTATCTCCTCTCTCTCTCTCTCTCTCTCGTGAGCTCACTGTCAGTGTGTATTCTCTCTGTCGCTCCGTGAATGTGGCAGCAGCCGCAAGTCTGAGGCGCACACAGCTCGAGTCGAGTCGAGCCCCGAGAAGAGTGAAAGTGAGTCTTTGCTCGAGGGAGGCTCGCGTTGTTCTGATCCGTGGCTCTGCTTACCTGGCGCTCTCGGCTCTTTCTCCTGCCGGTGCAGCCCTTACCAGTCAGTCTCTCTCTCTCTCTCTCTCTCTTACGCACGTTAGAGCCGCCGCCTGCTGCTGCTGCTGCCGCTGTGAGTACGAGGGGAAGAGAAGAGTGGGGAAAACACGAAGCAAGCAGTCGTCGAGTTTTAGGTCTGTGGCCGTGTCTACGCCCTGGCTACCCAGTCGTTGTCGCTCTCCTTCTCTCTCTCTCTCTCTCTCTCTCTCTCTCTCTCTCTCTCTCTCTCTCTCTCTCTCTCTCTCTGTGTACACACGCACATACACACGTTTGTGCTGCTGTGTGTGCGTATGCGAGAGAGAGAGAGAGAGAGAGAGAGAGAGAGAGGACGAGAGAGTTCATCGCATTTTCAATGCTGGAGGTCACTGACAAGCGGTGCGGTGGCGGCGGCTCCACAATGCCGATTCCCCGGCAAGCCAATGGCGTTGAGCCGAGCTCTAACCGAGCGCCAAGCCGATTGGACGCTCGTTGCCCCACTACTCGTCGCTCGTAACAGTCGGCTAGCACCACTACTACACGTAGCAGAGCTATGGTCGAGAGAGAGAGAGAGAGAGAGAGAGAGGGAGCGAGGGAGTCTCTATCTCTCTCTCTCTCGCTCGCTCTGTCTGCCGCTCTCGGCAGCGCTCGCTCCCGCTCACTCCTTCCTAACGTCGGAGAGGAAGTTCATCGGCCGAAACCTTGACTGAATTACCCCGCAGCGGCGGCCAAGGCCATGCCAGAGCCCGAGCCAACCTCGCCGCGCGAGAGCGACCGAGACGGAGAGTTAACGCTCGCTCGCTCGCTCGCTCGCGCCAGCCAGCCAGCCAGCGACTCGCTCTCTACGTGTGTGTGTGTGCGCGAGCGTTCTTTGCTCTCCTCGCAGCGCACAGACCTCGCTCGACGCGAGCGACGAGGTGTACAGTATATGCACTTGCCTGTGTACGTGTGTGTGCTCGCGCGCGCGCGAGGCTTTTTTTCTCTCGCTCGGTCGCGTTCCTTGGACTGTCTATCCGTGGCGTTTGTGTGTGAGTGCGCCTTGGTGGCTCGTTATCTTTATTTTCTCTCCGTCGAGGTTGATCTTTTATTTCTCCTCTCTTTCTTTCTCTCTCTCTCTCTCTTCTCTCTCTCTCTCTCTCGCTTCTCTTTTACCCTATACGTATTCTTGGATTTCAATTTTTTTTTCGGTTGGTTTTTGCAGTCGCTACTGCACACTCGCGCGCGCAAGTTCTGGAGGTTTTCGAGTATTGGCGACGACAACGACGACGATGCATATAGGGAGAGAACAGTGCGTTGAATGGATCTGCCTCTTTCTGCATTTTTAAGCAATATATTGTTTCCTTTTATTTTTGCTCTTTTAAGCTTTCTTTTTCGATTCCTAATATTGGCCACTGCTGCTGATAACTCTACTCTTACCTCGTCCTTTTTTTTTCGACTGTTGCGCGCTTGTACACGCGAGCGAATCATCTTCAAAGACTCCCCAATTGTACCATACGTTTTTTATGGACTTATTAGAGCTCGATTTTCCATGTATCGCGATATATCGCTTTAGAATTTATCGTAAATATCTCATTCCACGAATTTTAAATAGTAAAAGTTTAGCGGTACGAGAAGATCGCTATCCATTATAAAAATTGTACATTTCTCCATTGATTAATAGCAACACACCTTGGGATCTCGTAGGCAAAAAAAGTTCTATACATTAAATCTTTACAATCGAGCGCACATTATTAATAGCAATTAAAAGTAATAACGAACGAGGCACACGCAACCGCCTCTATACCGCACAGTGCGACCTTAATTTATTCCCCCTTAAATTGAACGTAAAATCGTTTCCAATTGAAATATCCTTCGTATACATAGTCGAAAACAATGGCTCGCATTAAACGGGCGCGCGCACGCGAGTCCTCGGTGCATCCACCTCCTTCGCAACGAACTCGCATCATATAAAGCAACGTATATTCTTTCTTGCGCCCCCTTTCACTAGCAGCTCTCCGCGTATATATATATATATATATATATATACACACGCGTCGATGCGCTTCCTCTCCTTCGTGCAAGCGATGGCATATAATACAACACGGAGATCGCGATCTTTCCGCTCCGTCGTTACAAATACAAAAACTCTCTTCTTCTTTCGCTGATAGAAAGGGAACACATATGAACTGGCTATATAGTCGCGCGCCGCGGAGAAAGAGAAAAACACACACGCACACGCACACACACACACACAC